>VDFB02122990.1:0-42928 GCA_007258455.2 Sequoia sempervirens
GATAAATATTAGATAAACAACTCAATCTAACTATGTCAAATAATTTTTTTAGTCTAATAATACAAAACAGCCCAATCTAACTATATAATTATAGAATGTTGCCTCCTCTTGTAACATAGAGTTATATCTATATAATTTTGCACTTACTTTTTTCTCTACAACCCCGCCCTATTCCAACAATAAGAAATTGTATTCTTTTATTTTTTATTTTTTAGAATATATGTACCCCATGACCACAACTTACCAACCATATCTAATTTTTTTTTATCCTATAATTATATAATTTTGTTGTTTATAATTATATAATTTAATTAGATAAACAACTAAATCTAATTATGTAAGATACAAGCTTTAATCTAATTATATAGATATAACTCTATGCTAGAAGAGGAGGCACCAATTGAAGGCTTACCATTCACCTAATTATAAATGAATAAAATTCTTCTAAAACATTTTTATCTTATCTTTTATTTTTAGTTGATTTTTCATCATGCATAGTTCATTATTGTAATTTTTTACTAAAACCATTGTGAGTCTATAATTACCAAAAATCCAAGAAGACTATTGCATAATGCATTAAACTAGGTTAATGATGTTGTAAGGAACTACTACTGAATATATTTGTAGGGATTGTGATCAAGTTTGATCTTAAGTTGCATAATTTAAACTAGCTACCTAAAGCGATAGATTTTTTATTTGAATGTGTAGTAACTCTTAATAAAGAATAATAGTCAAATATAAATAAAAAAATATCTTTTTGTGTGGTTTCATCTATTTTTTTCTAATTATTTTATCTTTTAAAAGATCTATAAGATTACCCTCCTAAGCTTGATAGGGCTCAAAGTATAGAGAGGGCTTATAATTGTCTTATTATTAGTATTTTCAACTCCTATTTTGAGGATAAGTGTCTTAATATTTGATAAAATAGTCACCTTATATGTTTCTTGGTAAAATCCTTCAAGTTAGTAGTTAGTAGGGAAAAGAACACCAAAAAGACCAACTAATTCCCTCTTATTTATAGGTGCTAGAAAATCTAGGTTGATAGTGATGTTTGTCTACAAACCTCCCTCTCCCTTGTCTAGCATGTGTGAGATATATTTATAACCAACATATAAATGTAAATAGACTTCTACATATATTTTCTTGCAAAATAATAGTGGTAACTCATTATTATGTGGTTGCCTATGATGGGCCATTAGCCATCTCAAATAAATAAGCTAAGCTAAAATGACATCCATTCACCTAGTGATAGTATATGATTTTTACTCTATCTCATTGTACATAGAATGGGGACATGATATGAAATATATGCAAAGAAACAACCTTATTAATAGTTGACCATCTCCAATTGATGCATAAAAATGCTCAATAATAATACCATCATAAGGGTTCTATGATCAAACAATATTGAACATATGTTGAAACTCATCTCTAATGGTCACTAACCTATCTCTATTATATGAGTTAGGTTTAAATTATAAAATTATGGTCTAAATGTCTTAAAGAATCTTGAAATGGTCGTGACATAAAAATTAACACAATCTTAATCAAACTCCGTCAATCAATAAGAAGCTTGATCAACCATATAAATACATGTATATGTACAAATTTATATTTAATTTGAATTGAATATATTTATAAATATTATAAATTTATAAATCATACATAATAAAAAAAAAATATTAACATGTGCAAAATTCATAAATTAATAATTAAATGTATGTATACAACTTTAAAAATAATATAAGAAATAAAATTTAATTATATAAAAAAATCACTCAAAATTATATATACAACAGTACAAATTAATACACATGTAATTTAGAATTTAAAATGCATGTAAAAAATTAAATATATATTTAATATAAAAATTTCTTTGGATAGATATCTTAAAATTTATATTTTATATATCAATTTCAATTATAATATTACCAAGTGAAAATTTTGCAAATTTGAATCAACTCCACAATTCAATTCTTTTTTTTACCAACTGACACCATGTCAGAGAATTTTTTCTCAATACAAAATGGGAAACAAAGTCCTAAACCAGAAAGAAATAAAAGGACATAATATATTTTTACAACAGATCAGAAGCCGTGTGTAAGACGGTAAAGACCGAATGAAAGGCACTGCGTTGTCAGTAACGTGTGTACTTTGACTGAAGGGGTATTGACCTACAATCCAGAGGGGGTCCTACACAGGGGGTCATTTATTGAGGGGGCGTCCTTATATATAATTGTCCCAGCTGTCCCAACACCAAAATAGGGAACCCATTTATTTTCCTGTCAGATTGCGAGACTAAACGCCGTGTACCTAGTTCATGGATATTTGATTCAAATTTTAAGGTCTACAAGTCGAGCCAAAAGAAAAAAGGTACTAGGAGAGATAGCCCACTAGTCGCATCCTAATTTTGCACTTCTAATTATCTTATGTGGAAATTTCAAGTCACTCCCAATTTTTTACGACAGCTTACTTGGCAAGTCCCCTGCTTATAACTAAGGTTTCAGGGCCACATCATCAAATATGATGCCACATCAGCATGCGTTTTCGTCAAGTTGTCCAAAAAGGCCCTAAAAAATAGTGAGACCAATTCTCGTGCATTACATCATGAGTAGTTGAGTGCTGATGTGGTATCACATGATTGGTTGCTTTTTAGATCAAAAGCATAGATTTTGTTTAATTATGGGTAGTCAAACGCAACTATTGACATTATATAAACTAATACTATTGGGCATTATATTTAACATCAAAAATAATTATTGACCCCTTCTCGTGACTTACTATTGGGTCCTTCTCCCTAAATGTCACTCATTGCAAGCATTAAAAGTAGCTTGCTCATTGCAAGCATTAAAAGTAGCTTGCTCAAGTAATTAGGGTTTTCCAACAACACCTAGGTTTAAGTAAAATTGTACTAATTTATTTGTTAATTTTATTTTAAAAAAGAGTAATGATTTGTTGATGTAAAAATTGGCACAGAGTTCTAATTCAATTTTTTTTATTATAGTAATAAATTAATTTCAAATTTTATAAAGTAATTATTTATATAAGAGTTGTGCATTGTATTTGTAAAGGAAAAGTGGGTTTTAATACCTTTATTCGGATTGTTTGTAATGTCGAGATATAGATTGGATTGGTTTTCCCTTCCTTTAATTTTTTTATTATGATGAAGATATCTCTAAATATATATCAATTTCAATTCTACTATTACATATGATGTCAATTCAAATATTGATTTTATTTTTTATATATATGCAATTTGATATATATTAAAATTTTAATTTTTTATTATATTATTTTTTGATCAGTATAGGACTGCTCCATATATTTATCAAAATAAGATTTTACATAAGTTTAGGTTTTTGTCCATTATATATCAAAAATCAAGTATAGTTATGAATTGTATTTGTAGAGAAAAGTGGGTTTCAGTAACGTTATTCTTATTGTTAGTTCCTACCACAGAACTATAGGCAAGGGCTAGTTTTTAACTAGTGATTAAATGCTTTATTTTGAAGCAATGAGAATTCATTATTTTCTTTTTGAAACATTATATTTTAATTTTCTTGAAGTAAAATGCAAGATTTTTCACTTTTCAAATTTCCAAAATTAATTTTCCTCAATTTCATTGGCTAAATTTTTTTGATCCATAAGGGCAGATTTTCATAATTGTGAGCATAAACTTTTTATTTATAATTTTTCAAGGCATTTTTTATTATTACGAATAAAAAGTTTATGGATCCCTAAAAAAATTACCCTTATCACTCAAAAACTTTTAGCCAATAAAATTGAGGAAAATTAATTTTGAAAATTTGAAAAGTTAAAAATCTTGCACTTTAAGAAAATTAAAATATAATGTCTTAGAAAGAAAATAATGAATTCTCATTGCTTTAAAATAAAGCATTTAGTCACTAGTTAAAAATTAGCCCTTGTTTATAGCTTCATAGCAAGAACTAATAAAAAATGTGTATAATAATTCAAGTAGGTTAACAACCTACCCCTATTTCGCGAGTGAGAGGAAGACCATTGGAGCTAGATAACACTAGGAAGATATCAATATTGATATATCAATTTGAATATTGATTTATAAATAATATATATCAAAATTTAATTTTATATGTCATTTTCAAGATATCAATTTTAATACATTGATTATTAATTTTGATATCAATTTAATCAATATTGATATCAATTCAAAGAATAAAATTTTACATATTTTACAATTTTAATTTTCATAAATTAATCTCAAAATATAAATTTTAGTAAATAAGCTTATAGATATTAATTTGAATTTTGATAAATCAAAATATGATATCAATTTAAATTTTTATTTTAATATTTATGTTAAATTTGATAAATATTATATATATATATATATATATATATATCAAAATTCAAAATGATATGAATTTTTATTATACATCAATTTCAAATTTGTTATCAATTCAAATTCATGAAGTGATATAAAAATTGATAAATTAATATTCAAAATATAAATTTAAAATTTGATGTATATGAAAGTCTAATAAATAAATTGATTTAAATTATAAATTAAAAAAGTTGATATATAAATATCAAATTTGATATATCAATGAAAATCTTAGACATGATATTAAGGATGAAATAAGATTAATTTTCCATTTTAAATTTAGGGTTTATACTGGTGAAATAAAGTTAAGGTTTTTCATTTCAAACTTGGGGTGAAATGAATTTAGATTTTTCATTTCAAAGTTAGGGTTTATAAAGGTCAAATAAAGATAATTTCTTCATTTCAAATTGGTGGGTTTCATTTTCATTTCAAATTTAAGTATTTTTTTTTATTTGAGATTTGCGATGTAGGATTTAGATTTATAGTTTATGTTTTGTTTCATATATACACATACAAATATATTTAAAAAAATAAAATAAATTAATAAGAAATATTAATATTTCAATAAAAATAAATTATAATAGTAGTTTAGATAGGTTGAAGACCTAACTCAATTTGGTGGTCAAGAGGAATAATATTGGAATTGTATGGTTGAATGGATAGAATTTGAAAGTTGGCTAGATGGTGAAGCACTTTTGGGGGACTTAGATTCAACCAAAATAAAATGGTATCTTTTCTTTTTAATTTTATTTTATTTTAAGGGATTTTAGCAAAAGAAAAGTGAAAAGCTATTGGATCCATGAAGATTTCATATTGTTTTAGCTAAAAAAAATTCAACAAAAATATTTTCAAGAAAAAATAGTTTGATTAAAACTACTTAGTTGTTTGAAAGTGTGACATAATTATGAACTTTCACCCTACAAAAATATCAAGAGAGTGGAATTTTTTTATAATCTAATCTTTTCGAAGAGGTATGTGCAAATAAATTAAAATCTTTTAGTTAGCCAAATTTTAGAATAGTGTCATATTTTTATAAGAAAATATTCTTTATGGATATAATTTTTCAACATGGAGCATCTAAAATTAACATGCATGTCTAGTAAACTATTGAAAAATAGAGGGATATATTTATTTTATAAATTTAATAGAATAAGTTGTAGTTGCTAAAAAATAATTGAAAAATTTAATAGAATAAATTGTAGTTGCTAAAAAATAATTGAAAAAGTGAGGTTGATGGGATGAGCAAAAAATATATTATTATTTTTTTATTATTTTTCTACTTGAATATCTTGAAAATCTAGTACATGGAGAAAAATAATTAAATTTTTATGTATATTTATTTTTTAGTAATATTTAAAGCCAAATTTACTCAAAATGTCACAATTTCAATGAGATGTTATAAAATTTTGAAGAGAATTCTCTTCTCTAGTGCATAGTTTTTTTTTAATTTTTAAAATATATTTAATATTTTTAATTTTTTAATCAATCTCATATTTTATTATAATGACCTAATAATAGTAAATTAGAAAAATTAGGCTCTAAAACTTATCAAAGAATATTGTACATTTTCATGAAAATACCCTTGGCTGGAAAAGTTTAGAGTTAAAATTTGGTTTTTTTTTTTAATTTTCACCAAAAGAAAGTTAGGTTGCCACATGGGCATCCACCTAGATAGTTTAGCCAAAAATATTTCACCCTAAATTATTTTGATCAAAACTAATTGTATTTTAAATATATTTTTCCTTCACTTTTTCCTTTTTGTATGTTGAGTTTTAGCCAATAAAAAAAATAGGTGAAAATGATTTGGCCAAAAATCCTTCTATTATGTAGCTACCACATGGGTTTGAATGAAACCTTTCTACAAAAAGAATATTTCTAGTGAAAGTGTTTTACCTAAAATTACTTCATTGGTCAAAACTACGATACAACTATGGATTTCAATCCTACACAACAAAATGATTCCATAAAACATGTTTATGTGGGAAAAAATCCATAGTTCAAAGCATGAAGAAATTGTATTATTATCAACATAGATTATAATACAACATAGGGACATGCCCTTATAGGAGTATCACTAATGAGAGATTTAGAGCAATTCTAGAAACATAACAATACCTACAAAACTCACTATTGTTCATATTCATCTCAAGCATCTAATGGAGAAGAAATACATAAAATTATTAAATGGTAATTAGATATACATGAGCTAAAACCACCCAAAAAGTGGCACCCATATTTACTAATTAAGAATATAATATTCAATCACTAAGATGAGTCCATATGCTAAAAATATCATATTCCTTTGACCTTCCATAAGCTCATCACAATCCACTCACCAAATTGGGCATTCTATTTTGGCACCATTATCTCTATTCAAATATTTCTTATGAAATGTCATAAATGTGTCATAATTTGCTCAACAAGTATGAATACTTCTTACAACTCTCTTATGCATCATATTTTCTCTTACGTTTTCAATGTTGGATGCCTAACTTCTAAAGTCCATAAATTTTGGTTCAAGAAGCTAATTGATCCCTTTCTAAAATTGAAGAGCTTTAAGAGATCTAACGATTGATCCTTTTTCAAATTGTATATCTTGAAGAGATATAAATTCTTGCAAATTGAGGGAATTAGTTAAAACCCATATTATAAAAAATAATTTAGGTAAAAATAACCTCTAAATCCTAAAAAATGAGTTTTTCTATTTTATAGCTCTAAAATTAAATGTTTATGTCCTTAACATTAAAATGCAAGGAAAAGATACATTAACTAACATTGTACAACATGTAGTTCCAATATATCAAGAAATGTGTATGGGTAGTAACACCACCTATTCCTCATCGTAATTAAATTATTTAAATTACATGGACTTGATTAAATTCCCATTTACCCATTCAACTATATATTGTAACCAACAATAAGGCCTCTTAAACTACTCCTTATTAGAATTTCACAAAAATAGTCTTGCACATTGAGAAAGAGTATCAAATTCCTATTTAGAATTATTGAATTACAAAAATTATCTAAATAAGTTAGATTGATTACTTCTCTTTGATTTGGTGTAAAATAATAATTTCTTTTATAAATAGTTTCTACTACATTTTCAGGAGTTGTGATTTTATATTACAACTATATATGCACTCAACTTCCTTAAAGAAGCCTATATCAAGAAATTATTTATTTTTTATAAATGGTTGAGACCATAATCATGATTAGGCTTATAGTTACATTTAAAAAATTGTAAGAATCTTCATTTGATAAATAAATAACAATTTTATCTTGTTATAAATGAGTCTAGAGTACTTTTACTTGCATGAATCTAATGAAAACTCTATGAGATAGACAAAAAGATACATGATAAGATAACATGGTAGGTACATATTTCATTTGTTAAATACCCACATATAAATAATAAATATTGATTATGGTCAATGCTTTTAAGACCAATGGTTATCATGTATTTGGGGAGGAAAAAGTGTCATGCAAGTTCAATTATCTATAAAACTAAATCACATGTAGCTAATAAAATTAAGGAATGCATTTATATCATTTTCCTTGGATTACTTAGATAAATTAAATGGGAACACATCAATAATGTTTCCAATAGAAATGTAGTAACATTCTATTCAACTATTTATCCCACATGGATGCATGTATACTTGTATACATAGTCTCAACTAGTATAAGAATGAAATATTGGTCCTAGAAAATGTTAAAGTTCACCTAATACTTTTGAATTTAGATCTCATGTATTCTCTATATCATAAGAGGTTTGGGGCATAAGGCATTCTTGTAAAGGATGGGGTTTATAAATCATGAAAAAAGAAAATCAAAACATTGTAAGTCAATCACACAATTAAAGTGAAAGAATTTAGTAATTATGAGCTACTTATATTCAAAAATAGAAATGAATAGGATATATATTTTTCTCATAGAGTCTATATATCTATGAATAAAGATTATATTTAAACTAGAAAGAGGAAACAAATAGAAGTGGTTTTTCTAACAACTATACAACATACAACAATAAACTTTTGAATGTGAGAGGTGCATAGATGTAAATAGACTATAATATTGGTACAAATTAAGAAAGGGAAGTTGTAATGATCCATCCTAAAATCTCTTCCTCCAACTACCCTATTGATTAGACTTATTGATAGTTGGTTTTTTATTACAAGGCCTAATTGTATCCACATGTAGTACCACTAAAGTTTCTAGGTATCCTATATGAGACTATGCTTAATCATACAAGAAAATGTTTGATGAAGAACACATGATGTCATGCATAGTGATGCATGATGAGAAAAAGAGTTGTACTTCAAGTGAAAATTTTTTAATGGAGAGCATAGAGGAGTCTTCACATGTAGGGGTTCTAATTTCTTGCATGGTCATACTCTAATCATTCACCTCGTCTTGAGAAGTGGTGGCCCCCATCACATATTTGATGCGCTAGAGAAGCTAAACAAAGAGATATTGAAGGTTGTACCACTTTTCTTGATTTGTATGTTGCCTTAACTTATCCACTCTAAACAAATAATATGAACCTTGATGTAGTGAACTTGTAAGGAAAATAAGACAATGCATATAGATATATGTATAATACAGAGAAATATATTATTTTTTATTATATTTATAACACCACTTCAAGGGAGCAACCTCCCAATATATATTATACTCCAAATAGAAATGTTCAAGGTACACTCCATTTGGGAAGCTATCATAATATAAAGAGTGTAACTAGAGATAATGACTAATATCTTATACATATGGGATAAATACTTTATTTTGACCAACTAGTGGGATGGATTACATATCAAATTAATCCACACCTTTATTTAGTATTACCCATGGTGACTTACAAAGCATATTCACCTAATTAATACTACATAAAATCAATTGCATATAGTAGAATGAGTTTCATAGCATTTCCAACCCTTTGATAAGTTTTTACTTATTTATATTGAACTATGGAGACTTGGAGGGAATGTTGACTAGTTCCCATGTGACATATTTAGATTTCAAACTCTTTCGTTGGAATAGTCTCATTAATAGAATGAGCACCAATGTGTTTAGTGTATTTTTCTAATATAAATTCTTTCTCTAAATATGGATTGATCCTCATCTAATGCTAGTATCTTATTTGATATTAAATAGTAGTCCTAATCACTTTTTTGAGGTAAGAGACATGAATGCATTATTTCTCCATTATCTTTTCTTACATGTATACACTATTTATACTCCTCTTTCCTTGGTTTGTATGTATACATTATGTAGATTTAATTTGGACTAGTGATTTACTTGCATGTATGAAGTATTTCTTTAACTTACTACTCATAGTGTCTAATGGGCACAAACTTAATCACTAAATGCAAATTAAAAATAATACACCACAATGAATTCACATTATGAGATGGTGTTCATTGACTTCAAGTAGATGCCTCACAACAAGGTGGCACCACTTTTCCTTTTGTTCTATGCTCTCATTACCTAATGCACACATTCCTTAAGGTTGTCAAACAATTTAAAATGTGAAATATGCATATTCAATCCAAAGATCTTAAATTACACTCTATTGAGCTTGAAGTACATGTACACAATCCTATAAACATTATGATAAAAGGATTATATACAAAATTCATATTATATTATAATATTTTATTTTTATATAATAGTAATCAAATTATAGTGTAAATTCCAATAACAAGGGTAAAAATTTAATTATTTTTTAAGCTGTACAAAATACAATTACAAATTTACATTTTATTTTTACTCTTGTGCCTTTTCTAATTCCATTTTTTAATTTTTAAATTAGTGAGATTCAAACATATGCTCAAATCAAGGCTTAAAATTTAATGAGTTGGACACTTATATTTGAAGATAATTATTTTAACATCCATTCTACAAATAATACTTTATAGTGTATCCAAACTCACATTCTAGAATAGTTTTAATTTTATCATTATGTTTCACTTTATTATCAAATGGACATTAATTATACACTTGTTTACACACTAAATACTTTTTCTCCAACAAATAATCATCAAAATTAATTTTCATATTTTAAAATATAAGTATTACTAAGGTAATCTCACAATACTAGGTCCCAAACTTGGAACATGAAAATTTCATAAGTGAATGGATTTTTTTTAACCACCTTTGTTTGAAGATATTTCTTTGAATGAAGGTCCTTCGATCAAAGGTCTTGATGCAAATATCTTTGAACAAAGATTGACCTTTGAGTGAAGAAGATCTTCGCTCAAAAGTCTTCATTAATTTTAAAAAATACCTTCGAGCTTGAAGATTACTTTCTCTCGAAGGTATTATTTTATTATTTTTTAAAGATATTTTAATCGATGACTTTGTTTGTCAGTTCATTTAGAGGCAAGCCTTTAGTTCTCTAGGCCCTATGTTCACTACTATTGAACATTTGTATGTTGATATTTTACATGCAACAATAAATAAACTACAAATTTCATATGAGAAAAATATTCCACAATGCTTTAACATATGAAATTTGGAAATATCTTTGACTGAGTGGATTGGTGACACCTTATTTTATAAAGTAATATAGTAAAGGTGATCCATTACTTCCTAAAAGGAATTTTAATAAGTTAGGCATTCTTTACTTATTTTCATGAGGATCAATTACTTGCCAAATTATTCCTAACAAGCTTAACTCTAGTCATGTTTTTATATGGTTTTATTCCCTATTTGATGCTTGAATTTATTTTGGGAGTTATTTATTTTGTGAAAAAAAAATATTATAGATATCTATCACGCAAAATAGGCAAACCAATTCACTATTATATCCTCATATTTCAACCTTTGATTTATAATATGAGTAGAATACATTAAATATTTTTAAGGAATATATATAATGTTAGAGTAAATTATATTTATGCTTAAGTTTTAACTTAGGCAATAGTTTACATTTAATAGGGTAATTAGTTTTTTATTCCTGTGTGGGTAGTTTTCTTACCCATCGGCATTTTCACTGCTTTATAAACCTGTACATTGTGTAATATATTCATCTCAATTTTTTACACTCCTTGTTTGGTGAAATGACAGTGTTGTCTCTCTCGCTTTCGTGAAGGTTTTCTGCAGTTGATGATCTTGGGTTATTCGCTCTATCACATAAGAAATTCTAATTTATTATTTTTAATCCAAGGGGAAAAGGTGGGTATTTGCAAGATCATGATAGGCCAAACAATGTAAATTTTGAAAAAATACTAGATGGAAATGTGCCAATATTTGGATTATGTCCATAAATTACTTGGGAATATCTTGAATTTTGGCTAGTTCTAATTCAAAATCATTCAAAAAATTTACAAAATCATGTGCTTAGTGTTATCCTAAAATTTTCCACAACTCTATTGAATTATTTTTAAAAATTAATAAAATTAAAAGGATTTGTATATGAAACTCTCACAAGTCTAATTTACTATAATTTATTTTTTATTATGACTTTAGTACTTAAGTATTATTTATTTATATATACAATATGTCTAAATTCCTAATTTATGTTTGTGTATTAGTTAATTTAGTCAAAGAGAATTCATACAAGAAATCATCATACATGTTACATATTTAATTCAACAAGATTTGAGGTTTAGGAATAGGGATGTTTTGAGGATATTCATTACATTTCTCTAGGATAGTTCAACAATGGGATTAATGAGATATATATCTAATATCTTTCATCATATTTTTTGGACATGATTATCTAGTGTTTAGACTAGATATATAAAGATCTCACAAGGGGGATATCCATTGGGGGAGGGTCCTAGATAGGACCTAGGGTTTATCATAGATTTTCAAGGTGAGTAAGGTACAAAAAATGAATAGAAGGTTGATCCCACAAAGTTGGTTTACAATTTCTAGGAGATTTTGATTTTTGCTGAAATCACAAATTTTTAGAAAATATAATGATTTAAGCCTTTAAAATTTTTATTTAAAGCATTCAAATTGAAGAGGGTTTGATCAAACTACTTTAGATCAAACCCCCTTCGATAGAACCCCACTAGTTTTAAACCATACCTATAATTGAGTCTCCTTTACACCTATCAAAATGTTGGTAAAAAATAACTTTTGATTTACCTTTTGGGGATCAAATGAATTAATTTAAAATTTATTCTTTTTTTTATGTAGTCCTTATTATAAGCTTATGCAAAAAGTATAATTTTAAATAAATTTAATTTTAATTATTATATTTATTTTTTATTTCTTGTGAATGTAGGTTTTTCACCAAAAAACAAACTCTTTGTTTTGCACATGTGGAAAAATAGAAGATTATAATTTTTTTTTTTGAAAAATATGAGTGAACCAGATATTGAAGTCCTTGATCCAACAAAAAAAAGAAAAGAATTTCGATACATACAAAAAGTTATGTTTTATACGGTTTGTGCTATTGTCTAAATTGTAATTGGTTTAACTTCAAAACTTGATTAAAGAAAAAATATTCAATAAAATCCTATCTAACCAAATTGGAAGCACTAGATATCAAGAGTTACAAATCTAAATTCAGAAAGAACTATAATTTTATCCTTCATGGAAAAAAATTATGCATTATACGATGGCCGTCACTTTTTTAAAATGTTGTTTTCTAAAAAACTAGTTTTGAGGGAGATGGAAAAGAAGTGCAATCTAATTCCAAATTTTTTGAAAATATATATTTAGAATCTACAAACAAAATGTCACAAAACTCTATTTTGCATCATCTTCAAATTCCTCATGGTTTAGCCACTATAGGTGCCTGAAAGTGAAGATTTAGTTAAAAAAAATTATTTCAGTGTCTAGTTTGGCCAAAAATTGTAAACAACTATTGTGGGATCACCCAGAAAGGAATCATTAGTCAATTCAATGGGAGATAATTTGGCTTAGAAATCTAATCATAGATATAGCTCAATAATATTTAGGATTTAGGACCTTTGGGATTTGGGGTTTCTAGGACAAATAGGGTTTAGGGTTATTAGTTAAGAAGTAGGAAATATAATGATTTTAGTAGAGGACTTAGGAATGGTAATGGGATCCACAACATAAACAAATGAATATATTTAAAACAACTTGAATTGAAAAGAATACTACAATTGAAAATAATTTTCAATCTTATTGATCTCCTAATCTTATCTAGAAAATGATTTAATTAAAAAAATACATAATTTATATCAAATACATGCCTTCTCTTTGATTGTAATATCTTCACATCCTTTCTTCATGTAATTTTTGTTACTTTTCTACTAAAAATGAACATGCAATCTTATTTTGTCTTGTCCTTTTATTTCCCATCTCCTTCTTTGAAAAATATGATCTTGATAATTCCTTTGCCAATTCCACGTTCCAAATGTAAAGCACTTGCAAAAAAATACCAAAAAGTGAATTTTTCTTTATTTTTTGATATTAAAAACACAAAAAATGACTTTTTATATATACATAACTCAAATAAACATTTAATTGAAAAAATTTGGTTAAAATTAGCCTTCGTTCGAAGGTCAGCCACTAATTTTTTTAATATTATTTTATTACCAGACCTTCATTTCAAGGTCCTTAAATAATATTATTTTCATCAACCAAAACTATCTTTGTTCAAAGGTGCCTTCATTCGAAGGACATTTGAACAAAGTGTTAGGATTTCTAATAAGATCATAAAAATAAAAACCTGGTACTTCCACAAAAACACTGGCACACAATGAGTCTAATTTACATTATTAAAGAGATTGATAAAATATTTTATTAAAATATACAATGTGATCTTGCCTAAATAGGCAAGGTAGTGAAGGTAGTCATGTGAAACACAATGGCTAACTAACCCTTCAAAGATGGAACTCTTGTTAACTTACATGACAAGTGTTCTAGTGAGTGTCAAGTGATCATACAAGAGGTGTCTCACAAAGTGAGAACACTTGTCTCAACCACATGAGGAGAGACAAAAATCTAGAAGTCCTCTAAGTGAGCTTAAATGTAGTGTGAATAAGAATCTATTAAGTAGGCTAAAATCTAACTAGTTTAATAATACCCCTTTTCACACTAACACCCCCTTAAGCAATACTTAGGGAGTAAGATAAACAATGAAAAGATGAGTCCTGACAACAAGGCCTGGTAAAGTACTCATGTACAATAATGATCTCTCACAAATGGAGAAAAAAGAGAAAACCCAACGGGAATAAAACTCCTCTCTAAAAAGGAGAAAGAGAAGGATAAGGCCTTCTGAAAAGATGTCCTATGAAGATAGGAACATGATGATAAAGAACTTCTAAAGCACGTTAAAGTTGTAAACTTTGCTAAAGATGAACTGGTGTTTGTTGGAATTAACAAACCTCCAAGAAATGTAGATCAAGATAAGAGATACAAAACATTGCATGAGTGAACATGTGGAACACTACTCAACCATGAATACATAGATCCCCATGAAGTTGTACATGTACAATCGATAAATGCATGAGTGATAGGTAGTACACTACTAAAATGTGCATCGTGGTGTTGTACATAAGCACTAGAATCTCACAAAATATGACCCACTAAAATAATCCCCCATACGAGAGATAAAGATAGAACATCTATGAAAGCCCCCAAAGTAGAAGGTTCCTCCATTGCACTTCATTGAAAGAAGCATTAGCATAACACTGTTACAGTACCCCTTGATGCTGATAAGAAGAGGTATAATTAGACCAACAAAAATTGGGCACAAAAGTGTGCACATGAACTTAGACCTAGAAAATTAAGTCTAAAATATGTAAAAGAAACTGAAAAAGGGCGTGCATCAAGGCACACACACATGAGGTGAGAATCACAAGGATCCACTCTTGTGATGATAGATCAAGGCAACATACGCATTAGTCAAGAATCTCAAGGATCCATTACTGTAATGACAAATCAAGGCACTGCACAACCCCTCATTACACTTTATAATTCAGTGTAAGTATAAAATTCCCTCCTTAAGGAATACACATTCAATTTTTGTGGCACTTTATATGAGTGCATTTACAGACTTATTTGTTGTTATGAGTTCTTACAAGTTTTTGTCATGAGGTAGATAATGAAGACATAGATTAAGTATGTCTTTCAAACCTCAAAAAAATGACAAAAACATAAAATGAAAACCCCCATTATTCAAATAATGACCCCCTTTTTACAACACTTTGTTGATTATAAAAAAAATCTTCCCCCCTTACAAATTTTAATGTTACTTCACGATCAAGTGACAGTGTACATGAAACACTAACTGAAATTTGATAGGCTCAAACAATAAATTGGAGTGATCAAGTCCAATTATTGTTATGTAATTTGAAGAGCACACGTGATGCCACCAAACTCAAAGTAGTTGTTATAAATAGTGACAACTATCTCAAGCTAAGACATGTAAATGCAATAGAAGGCAAATACTAACTGAATGCAAATTGTTGAGTATTTTGAGGAGGCCTCTTTAACACCTCTTGGTGAGATTGTGCAGATCATGTAGAGGTAAATTTGTAGTTGTATACAACTATCTCAGCTCCACGTCATGCCACTCCAACTCCAACTCTAGGCAGATTTTGAGGGCATTTAGCACCTTTGAGTAGTTTGGGCATGACCTCTAAGCAACATTACGATGTGGATTAAAGGGTTCTTGTGGATGTCATTAAAAATCAATCATTCATTCATTCTTCACGTATAAGAGATGACTTTCCGTTGTGTAGAATCACGCCTGATATTCACACCAAATCTTCTTGCAAATCGTGCCCTTATTCAGTCGAGACTGAATCTACAAATCGCACCAACAGGCTGAGACGATATTAATGATGAACCTGCGTCACTGCAGATTGAGGTTGCCTATGGTTAAAGATGACTTAGACGCCTCCTGCAAATGGAGCAGAGAATGCCTGAGGATGATGAGGAATATCTTCACACGTTGGAACAAAAAGGCCACGACTTTGACTTAGGCCCAAATAGGCCGTAGCATCCTCCAACCCAAGCATCTCAACCCCAAACTGTCCTGTGCTATGGTAAGAATTCTTTCATTGTATATTGTATATTGTATATTGTATATTGTATACAATGATATATATTGTATATATATCATTTTGTTGTATATATATTGTTTCATCTCAACCTAAGCATATATTGTATATTGTATACATACAATGATATATATTGTATATATATCATTTTGTTGTATATATATTGTTTTATCTCAACCCAAGCATATATTGTATATTGTATACATACAATGATATATTGCATATATGTATCTTGCTTTTATTTTATTATTTGTTTACTTTTTAATTGAAGAGTTATTTTACTTTTATATGTCGTTTTAATTTTTGAAAAAGTTCATCTATTATTTTGGTAATTCTTTTATTTTTACATTTTAGTAAATATTATATATTTATATTTAATATCTCATAATTTTAATTTTATATAGTATTATTATTTTTTAAATATATGTTGATTATGTTCTAGTTTTTAAGTATAAGGTCAATGTGAGACTCTTTACCTTTTTATAAAATATCTTTGAGCATAATTATTTGTCGTATAATAGTTGTAATGACGTTGAATAAGAGAGGTTATTTATGACATTGCTAGTTATGAAGTGTTTTGAATGCATTTAAATAAATTTATTATTCCTATGTGCGAGTAGAGAGAGTGAAGTATCTTTGTTATGATGGATGAGTTTTACATATACTATAATCTTAAAAATGAATTGCTACTTATAGGGATGTGTTCCATGGTAATTTTTGGTCAAAGATGTTGCAATTATGATTTTCTATTCTTGAAGTCATTAGTAATTTTGCACATTGGTGCATTAATTTTTTTTTGTCATAACATAGATTTTGGTTGTTTTAGTTTTGAAAAATCATTTATGGTTTTTACTTCCTTATTATCTAAAAATTTGAATGTCTTGGATAGTTGTATTATAAGTGTATTTGTAAGTTAGCATTGTTATATTGCTAAAATGTTGTCAGATTGAGGGGAAAATTTAGTTGTATTTATATAACATTTCTATTAGATTAATAGATGGTTTTCCTCTCTTTAATGATATAGGTTTTTCCAAATGGTTTTTTCAAGGTACATCTAATGTGTTATGAATTATACTTTATGTGTTTGCTACTTTTATTGTTTCTATTACAAATTATATGTCTTTTCATGATATTTAAATGGTTAATCACATGTAATTTTTATTGGTGACTTAAATTTGTGTACTGTTTGTTAAAATTTCATTTCTAATAGTTTATTATGTCTTATTGACAACTATTATAATGCACTACTTATGCGAACTATACAAAAAAATTAATTGCAATGTGGTCAAACAGTATTGGATCCAAAATATGGTGAATGGAATTCATAAAATCCTAAACAAAATCTTGAACATACTAAAATACTCACTTCTAATAACAAATAATAAATTTACAAATATAATTATTAAAATATGTTGATCACCAATAACTAATAATTCTCATTTACAATAGCAAATAATCAATTTATAAAAATATTCTACTAGCATATATATATTATTTTAATAATATATATAAAATAGTTGAGATATATCTTCTAGAGGTGTCTGTGCACATCTTATGTGACAAAAAATATTAAAATAGATGTGTCAAAAGATATATATATGCCTAGTTTAGTAACTTACTTTTGTATTCAATAGTAAAGGAAAGTTCTTTCCTAGTTATTTTAAATTTTAGAAACTTTCTTTTATGAGTAGTAATTTTTTAGATATTTTTTAATATCTTATCCTTATAAATAAATATTGTTTTTATAGATAAGATAATTTTAAAAGTATATATAAAAATGTCAAGAATATCTTTTTTTTTTTTAAATGTGAGGAATATCTTTTAATATTATTTTTAGTAGATAAGATTTATATATATATATCAAGAATATATATTTTTTTAAATGTGAGGAATATCTTTTTTAAAAAGATCTTGAATATTTTTTAGTTTTAAATATGTTAATTTAGAAACTTACTTTTATGATTTTGAATATATTTTAGTTTTAAATGTTAATTTACAAACTTACTTTTACATGAAATAGTAAATTTAGATTATTTCTTTTTTACTTACTTTCTTATTGTGATAACTTTTAAACAATTTTATTAAGTTAAAGATTTACCAAAAATTTAATAAATTAATTAAAAAAAACTACCACTACACGTCAATTTTTATTGAGGAATTTTTCTTTACACAACTTTAATGTCAAAGACGATAATATACCTCTCGAGGTAACTAAAAAATCATTTAAACATCAATAAATATAAAATTATAATACACATAATAACCACTATTATCACTTGTTCTTTAAAAAACATGCAACGTCCATGTCGAATGCAATATCCACTATTATATTTTTTAAATTAGTCAAGAAAACATTTGCCAATATACAACTCCGAGCAAATAAATTTAATGGCACTTAAAAAAAAAAATATTTCACACATTTTCATTCTGAAACAAAATTAAAAATTTCTAGTATTGAACACATTTGTGAAATAAATTAAGAGAAATTCTGCAAATCTTCTTTAAGCAAACGGCCAACAAAATACAGCATAAATTGGACAGGCTGACTAATTTTTGTGAACATTAGTTGAAATGTGACCGGAAAATGTTCAACCAAGACTGTTCTGCCAGTATTTATTAAATCACGCTTACGATTGATTTACAAATTAATAATGGCCAGCCAAACTTTAATGCAGAGTATTCAGAGATTTAAAGACTTGGTTTGTTGAGATATTCATTGGTATCCTCGCTCTAAGGAGTCGTTTTCTTTAGTTTTTTAAGATCATTTTATTGTCTTAACTTTAGCTCTACAATGAGAATTTATAGATATGATTTTGTCATTTCTTGGCTGGCTTTCCAGAGCTCCTTGGCTTTAGAACCATCTTTGGCTAAATCAGAAGTGCATTCTTCATTGCAATCTACGAAATATTTACCAGATATGTTCTGCAATTGCTCATGAACTGCGACATAGCAAGTTGTCGATGCAGCCTGTAAACAATGGATTGGAAATTCATATTAACTTCTCATGTCTGAAAAACATGTAAGACGACGACAAAATTATTGGAGATAGACAGGATAGAAAAGACTACTTGAGGAATTGATTTTAGAAGCTTCGATGTGAGGAAGAAAATCAAATCTGCAAAATTCCAAACAAATGGCTCTCTCCACGTTAATCTTGTTTCCTTTGCCACCATCAAACTGGAAAAAGAAAATAGAAGCTTCCATTGACAGAAATATGGAGTAACCTGTAATGCGTCCGTCGCAATCTCTTGTGATTCTTGTTCTTCCTATACCTGGATGAACAGAATTTGCCGTCACATTGGCCTTCATTTCCTACATTCCAATCAGAAACTGTGAGAACACCATTTGGTACTGATTATACCATCGAAATAAGACTGCAGGTTGTATACCTTGAGTCTCACGGCAAGTTCGTTTGTGTGTAGAATGTTTGCCAGTTTGGATTGAGCATATGCACGCCTAGCATGATAGCTGTACGAGTTTCAGGAATCAATAGTTAGTTGTAGATCAAAATTTTTAAAATGAAAGAGAGAAACACTGTTATGAATAGTGTCGGTTACTTTTTTGGATTGTTTAAATGGTCAAATTGAATTCCTTTCTTGCCAACCCATCTATGGATGGAAGATGAGACATTTACAATTCTTCCTTGAATGCCTGTTTCTTCAGCAGTCTGAATCATTTTGTTTAGCAGCAGCTTTGTTAAAAGAAAGTGACCTGGACATGAACAATGACCAGTTACTACAGACGAAGAGCTTGAACATATCTCTATAATGGTGGGATCTGCGAAGTGAAGTTCTAACATGCACCACTATAAAAACATATTATATAATAGTAAGATCCGCGAAGTGAAATTCTAACATGCACAATTATAAAAACATACCCAAATAATTTGTGGCGAAGGTCATCTCATAACCATCTTCCGATAATTGAAACTTATTGCAAAATTTACCAGCATTGTTTCTGTAAAATTCAGACAAAAAGAAACCTTCATTTTCATGAAAGAACACTTAGATTCAACTAATGAGAAATTTAGATATGAACTGATGATTTCAATGGGAGCTTACATAAGAATATTGAGCGGTAAACGCAGGCTCAAGAAGGCTGTGGCGAATCTTGTTATGGATGTAAAGGAGCTGAGATCGAGCTCCATCACTATAATTTCTGCTGTAGGAGTCTCTCTCTCAATAAGTGATTTTACATCATGAGCTGCTTTCAGGTTTCTTGCAGGTATTATCACTCTTGCTCCTCGCTTTGATAATACTCTGGCAGTTTCAGCACCAATACCAGAAGTGGCACCTTCACATATATAATGCAAACAATAAACACAAAATCCTTGGAGATTACGTAACAAAGTTTTCCCATGCAAAACTATAACAGAAGTGAGATGAATATATTTCCAAATCATCAGTGCTAAAAAACAATTACCGGTTATAATAGCAGTGAAAGAATTAGGCAGCAGGCAGCAGTGACGTCTTCTGCAGTGGATTTAGAGCCAAAGCCGCTGGACCCTGGTGCTCCAATCAGGTACTTCATCATATCTAATGTCATCCTTGTGCAAGTATTTAAGGTATTTAGCAGTACCCAACTCTTCCTGACTAACCAAAGAACTACTTTCGCATGCCTATGGATTCTGCTTCAGGACTCAAATAATTGAAAATCCTAGACTTGAAAACGCTGGAACCTGCTGAAGTAAGTTAAAATTTCATATAATATTCAATCCATGGCAACTGCAAGGCTGCAACAGAAACTTCCAATCGATACCTCAAATAACACCCTAACACACCCATATAATATCCCCATGTTTGGAATCGAGACGAAGCGTGAGTCTGTAAACTAATAATATCCAGCTGGAATGATAAGATTTTAAATTCCTTTTCAAGGCCGGATTGGGCGGCAGGCCTGAGTAGTCAATTTTCAGCCTCTGTATTGCACATGCATTATGATTTAAAAATGGGTAGGTTGGCAGAGCCGCTTAAATTAAATGTCAGGCACATTCCGGGAGTAAAACATGTGTTCCGTAGACTAGTACTAAAAGCAAATATTTATATCGTGTTGACTGTAGATCAGTACAGAAAGTAACAGTTAATCTACTTATACTTTGGCGGAGTAGCAGTCTAATTCAGAAGTTTATTCCTTCAATTTTTCAATCTTTAAGAGTAAACAACAAACAACAAGACACATTTGAAGATAAGACGTGTGTTCTGAATATGATACAAAAAGTAACAATTTATCTACTTATATTTTATTGACTGTATATTAATTCAGAAGGCCATAATGGTAAAGTAAGTTTACTTCATAATGTGAGCAATCTAAGGTATGATATAAAGATGAGGTCAAGATCATGTTTTGGTGGAATGGATACTCCTCAGTCTTTAAGAGGTGTCAACATAGACTCTTACTCTCATATTAGATAAAATGAGTTTATGGGCTCTAGGAAAATTCACCCCAACAAATTCACCTCCAATAATTCATGTCAACAATTCATCGCCATGACAAATTCATCTCATGAAAAATTCACCAGCAATTCATGACGGTGATTTTCCACGAGATGAATTTGTTTGGCAATGAATTGTTGGAGGTGAATTAGTTTGGCGGTGAATAGTTGACGGTGAATTTGCCTAAAGCCAAGTTTATTAATGATATAAAAATATATGAAACTTTTATCCATCAAAAAATCACAATACATAATTCTTTATATAAAATTTATTAATTGCTCTCTACCATCCTGATGATGGATCACAGAGTGTGATCCGAAACGCTAATGCAAAAACTCCACACAATCAAATCCAAAAACATCAATAAACCACAGCATAAATTATAACAACTTGATATCATTAACATAATACATTATTACCAATAAAGATTAAATACTAACCACTGTAGAATCTGTACATTTTGTGGTGAATGGTTACCTCTGTCGGCCTTTTTCTGAACTGGATAGCTACATAAAATTCATTGGTTGTTGGGCCAATGGTACATGATTCTAACGGTGCCCAATTCATTGAAGCGCAGGTGCAAAAAAGCCTAATTCTTCGACAGTCCTCTATGTGTGTGCATGCAGGACACACGGGTAACCCGCCCTATCAAAGATTAAAAAATGGTCTCACGCGTGCTACGCCAGGCCCACGCTAAGATTCTTATCACAGGGGGCCCCGCCCCTAATTTTGCATGCACTCGTGCACAACAGGCTCTCCCCTCCTCTCCCTTTCTGTTGTACCTCAAGCCTTGTCATCCGCTGCATTCCACAACACATACATTACAATAGTCTACAATGATTTCGTACTGACAATTTAAGGGCTTTTCCAAATCCCAATCTTTTTATAGTCTCTTCATAATCGATGCAATACGCATCCACAGTGGCGAGATTTCCGTTAGTGGATCTCCCCATCCACTAACAATAGAAAACCATACTTGTGTTTGTCTCATTTTGTACTCATCCACTTATTTAAGTCTCACAGATAGTACCTACCTACGAATATGAAATCTCCTTCACCTAATGATCTACTTTTGTGCATATTCTGTCGAATTATCTTGTGTATGGCTACTTTCGAGATAGTGGGGATTTACCAGTGTATGATGAGGTAATGGGGTGGCTGACAACATGGCCTCTGCCCCACTCTTGTCGGCGTGCTCTATCTTCATCGAATCCCACTTCAACTACCCATTACCTGCTTTAACATTTCATACAGAAAAAAACGTTACAGATTGAACAGTATCCCATGATTTTTGCTTCTGTTGTAATTCTTTTTTGCTGCTTTTTATCAATAATAAAAAAATTATCCAACCCATATCTACGGCCACTAAATGTGCAGCATTTTTCTGGATCCATATCATCCAACCCATATCTACGGCCATTAAATGTGCAGCATTTTGCTGGACCCTTAAAACTGTAAAATGTTTCAAACATTCGTAATTACTTAATGGGCAACTAATGCTGCTGGTGGAGTATAGGACAGGGAGACAGGCTAAAAAGCTTTCAGAAGCCTCTCCAACAAACATTAGTAATAATTGTTACAATATACCTCTGAACAAGGGAGCCCGTGACATGATAGGAATCATTAAACTGCTGCAGTTCTGCAACAGCAGCTCCTGGCAAGAACAAAAGCAGCTCTAGTGCTCTTGATGGAATCGTATTAAAATTACTATTGTAATAAGCAACTTTTGCAAGATAAGACAATTATGGTAGCCTGAAAAAGGTGGTAATCCGAAATGGAAAAGCAGAAATAGAATAGGTATCAACTAGACAAACATTAGACAGTCCGTGTTTTGATGGTGATTGTAAATAAGCTATAATCAAACATGTGATTATAGCTTACTATTCATGATGGTAGATCATGGAGTTCGATTTCAAATATCAATGAAAAAGATTCACACAATCAAATCCAAAAATATCTTTCGTTGATATTACCTTTGTCTGTAATCATACAAAAGTGATTATGAACTTAATCTGGTGGTAGGTAGGTACACAGCTAAAAAAGCTTGAGGCTGCACAGCTTCATCCATTAATGGATTCTGATAAAAACAAAAACAGAAACAAATGATCTTCTTGCCGTACAATCCAATATGAAACTTGTTTATATGTTAAAACATATGGTGCACCATTAAGCATTAAGTGGGAATCCATATTAAGGCCATTAATTATGAAAATAAAAGCGTATTAAAGTTTCCACTATTTTCTGGAGTTACTGACTCTTGTCGTTTGCTTCAATTTTATTTTAAATGAACTCTAATAGATTAATGCTTATATTTAATAAAACATATTATATTATATTATTCAAGATGACATATGAGTGGCATTACAACGTAAAGAGGGCCAAGTTGGTGCAAATGAAAAGAAAATATATAGACAATATATAACAGGCCTGAATCTGAAATTTATAAATAAATTAGTATATTTATACTTTGAAAAGTTTATGTAAATTATAGGAGATATATTCAATTATTTTGATTTAATTTTATATTATTAATTTTTATTTTTATTTTCAAAATTATTTTTAGTTTATAGATTACATATAGTATGAGATTTGAGTCTGAAACAAGTCTCACACTTACAAATCACTTTTGAGTCATGAGCAAGGGATGGAATTTGATGGTCTATTTGACTGTTTTTTCAATTTTAGACCGTATATTATAGCTATAAAATTTATAGCTATAAAATTTATTAGACTGTATAGTTTGACTTACAAAATATAATATAATATTTTAATTTATAATATGTATCATTTTATAATACTTGCTATATTTTTATTAAACTGTAAAAAATTATTATAAATAAAATATAATACAGTATTTTAATTTATATATCATTTTATAATTTTTATTATATAAAGATAGATTAAATTAGAATAGAATATAACTTTTTGGAATATTTTTTAATATGAATTTAGAAACCTTTGACATTTTTATAATAGTTATAATTTTTTAATATTAATATATGTGATTTATAATATTATTATAAAAATATATTTTAATTTAGAATTTTTCAAAATAGAATATAATTATTTTTAACTTTAAGAATATATTTAACAAGATTTGTTTTTAATATGAACTTAGAAACTTTTGTTAATTGTTTTAGAATTTTTCAAAATAGAATATAATTATTTTTAACTTTAAGAATATATTTAACAAGATTTTTTTTTAATATGAACTTAGAAACTTTTATTAATTGTTAATTATAACAGTAAATTTTTATATTTATTACTAATAATTATCATTATTTTCTATTTTTTCAAGATATTGTATTTATAAAAGATTTTATATAAAAATTCATAAATTAAACATTTTTTTTGATAGGCATTTAAATGACCAAACTGTCATAAAATTTGCATATGATAGGTAGGGGTGCCCGTCCAGGCTGGTCATGAGAAAACAAGTTTTAGCTGTAAACAAGCTATCATTTAATAGTAAAAGTCTCCAAAATTTTAGGTGAAAGCCTCCAAAATCTCACTTATCATCTAAAAACTAGATAAAAATTGATTTTCTAACTAGATGGGAACATTCTATTTCTATTTGCAATGGTTTTTTTTGTCAATTTGATGGCAACTTTCTTTTTTCATTTACATTGCTTTATGATTTTTAAATCCCCAAATATTTCAAGATCAATAATACTTAATTTCTTTAAGGAAAAAATTTAGATTTGTCTAAGTTTATTTCATTCCATTATTTAGAACTTATTATTAATTGTTTAATCCAACCACATACAACTAGAATTTGCATGGCATCCATACACACCCATGCAAAAGAACACACTCTCTAACATATTAACATACATATTGTTTTCTATCGGCATAATCTTGAACCTTTTTTAAGGAATATTTTTTACCTTGTTTCCATATGCATTATCTTTTATAAGTTAAGCTATAAATAAGTATATTAAATAATAAAGGTGAACTATTTTTTTGTCATTTTCAAGGAATGGTTTTATTAAAAGTTGGATTTTGAAAAATTAAAATTTATTTTCTTAATTGAAAATTAATATTTTTATATTAAAATTACATTAATGATAAATAATAAATTTATTTTAAGGAAAAATATTCATTAAATATTTAATAATATAGTTATGTAAATCTAAAATGTATAATTATAAAAACAACATGTTAACATTTACATAATTTACATAATTGATATTAATATATTTAATTTATATTTTGATTTTTAAATATATTATTAATAAAAAAATTAAAAATCATGAATATTATTAGTTAAAAATATATATTTAGATAATATTATTTTATAAATATAAAATATACAATTATAAAATCAATATATTAATATTTACATAATTTACATAATTAATATTAATATATCATATCCTCTAATATTAAAAAAACATATTATTATATTTATTTAATCTTGAATATTTATGTTTTAATTTTTTATCATACATTAAATACTATAAATATAAGGTGTTATTATACTTTATCCATAATAAGTGAATGCAACTATCATTTTGTTCTACTAGGCTAGAATATAGGCATGTATATCAAATGATTATTATGAAAATTTTGCATTAATATGTTATTATTTACAAAATACATATAAATTGTATTTAATATGTAGCTTTCATTTCCTCCCATTAAGATAGAATATAAGCATGCAATATAGGCATTGATTATTATAAGTGTTGTATTTTTTATTTCATGTCTACAATAATTAGTTTATTAATTTAATTTAATCAAATATAGTGACTAAAGTATATGACCAAAATTTATATTCTTAATTAAAATTTAATATTTTTTATATTAATATAAAATTATTTTTAGCAAATATTTTTAATTAAATGTCTAATAATATTTTATACAATATTATTTTATAAATCTAAAATGTACAATTACAAAATAATATAATATTCACTCTCTAAGTTTGCAAGAGTTTTTTGATCAAACTACTACTAATCTACCTATAAATTACTATAATGTGAATTGTCTATAAATGAAAGTACTTACCACTATGTGGCACTTGTTTTATTTACTAAAGAGTTTTAAGTCTATTAAATATAAGTGTTGAGATGATTAAGAAGGTTTTTTGGTCTCCTCATCTATGCCAAATGTGACATTGTAAATATGAAGAAATCCTTTGATTATTATGGAAATAATGATAAAATAGCAACTACATTCATTAATGATAACCTTCTTTTTATTCCAAGCATTTTTTCATAGAAAATAGAAAAAGCATAGCACATGAGTGAATTCAAGGAAGATGTAAGAGATTATCGCACTCCTAAGTAGGTTATGTTGGTGATCAAAGTTGTTAGCCCCAAATCCCTAAGGCTTGATACTCTTCTAGGTGTTACGGGTGTCAAACTTGGAAAATTACCACAAATCTATATTTAGGTTACGCAGGTAAGGACCAATGATTGAGGTGGGTAAGACCTGCTTCACTTCTAGCTTTGCAATACCAAGGTGGTATTCCCTAAGATTCCAAATTGATGAATTGAAACACTACACAATACCTCACAACAAACTATACCCATTGCATAGTGTATCCCAATACTGGTGTCACAATATACCTATGTGCTAGTTTGGATAAGTAAGGTTGAGCATCTTTATAATAGATAATCTACCATATAAGTATCTAAGAATAAATTTATGATATACCTTTGTATTTCTATACACTTAGTTATGATAGTAAAACACATATAAAGTATTTAAATTTTAAAGGTTTTTGACTTGATGTGCTTTGAGAGTGTTCACACTGATAAGAGAGAAAGCTAATTACAGGTCGATGCCTTTATCCATTAGGAAATAAAGTCTCTATATCAGACCATAGATCAATAACTAAAACAAGATAATGACTTAATCAAGTCACCACAAAAGACTATGCCTTTCAAAATGCAAAAGCAAGCTAGGCTCTACACATTCACTTGGAAAGACAATAGATATTTGTAGAATATTAAGAGATTCTAATTAGTAATTTTCAAGAATACCCATACATTTCCTTCATTATATTAAAAATATACTATGCAAAAGCTTTGCATAGATTCTACAAACTTCTAGTTGAAAAACTAATCAATGATACATCTAAAATACATACCACAAATAAGGAGACACCCTGCTAAGGTTGATTCTACCATTAATCACTCAATCTTCAATATTTACAAATGTTATTACAAGCTTGTGATTAAACCTAGATCATTACAATACAAAAATGGCATACCTAGAACTAAATATTGAAACCTAAGGTTTCCTATAAATATCTATCTTTTGTTGGCTCTATAATTGCTTCTCTAGAATAAGGTTTGAATAAAACAATTCCTCCCTTAGAATGAGCAAAAAAGTGTAATTTATACCTCTATAAGTTGTAAAGGAGGAAGGGCCAATAACGTGGCTTGAAACCCTAACAAATCAAATGTAGACATGTGGACATCCAAATCTGAGAAGAAATCATGCAACACAAGTCCCAAACCCATGTCATGCCTCCACATTAATGAGAACACAAAAATGGAATAAATCCCCATGAAATCCAGAGCAATCATGGCTAAGATTGAATCCCTAATAGAAAGGAGTCTTGAGAATCAAATCTGACAATTGAGAAAGTTGTTGCAACATTAATGATGAAAATCATGAATATCTCGTAGAGTGTCCAAAAGTCAGATTAGGTTTTGAAACCTTGATAGGATCCAAACAAAGAAAGAATTGGAGGGTGAGAGTAGAAATAGAAATTGGATTTGGACTATTAGGTTAAAAGTCTAAAAGTTCACAAAAAATTTGAAGTCACAACAAGGAAGAAAATTGGGACGAGAGAGGAAAATTAATCAAGATCAGGAATCCTGATCGAACTTGGAACTTTCAGTGCTTAAATCCAAAATTTTCATTGGGACCCAAAGTGTTATGTGACTTATTCCCCAAGAGAAAGGAAAAATGTGAGATAACCCTTTAGAATTAAAAGGGAGATAGAAAAATAAAGGATATTATGATCCTTTAGTTAAAAGAGATTAGTAAAGAATATGTATAAAAAATCATTTAAAAGGTGGAAGAATAATTATTTATTTAAATAATTATTAAATGCAACCTTTGTGAAATGGTGTGATGGTTTGCAAACCACTCCTTAAAGCTTATATAAAGCATTTATGTGATACTTGGAAAAGGCATGGAGAACATTCAAGGAGAGAAGAGAAAAATGAAAAGAGAAATCCAGAGGGAACAAAGGAGTGAAGGTTAGGGTCATTGGCTGGCATTGAGGCATTTCGAGAAGGGGCACATAATGTGTGTTCAACTTGAGGTATAGCATACACCTGAGAGTGTCTTGGCTAGGGTTGTGTTATTTATGTCATGAGGCCCATGTGGTAGGTTGGGTTCTATGTAAGAACCGATTTCGTCTAGAGGTGCCTCCTTGTCATTGATAGTCTAGGAATGTAACTATTCCTTTGAGTGTTGGATAGTATCCTATCTATGATTTACAAATGTGTTAACAAAATTCAATTGCAAACACTACTTTAAATGTTTAATTGATATATTTATTCGTGCAACATAGTTAATTTTAATTGTTTTAATAAATTTATATATCTTGTTTATTGAGTAATTTGAAGACATATTTAGATTTATCTATTTGGGAAATAGTTAGATCACATTTGGTATTAGAGCCTAACGATCAGGCCTTACTATCTTCAAAATTCTCTTTATCTTTAGAAATTTCATATTAACCAATGTGTAAAATAATCCTTGTGTACCTAGCATTATATAATTGTTAGGTAACCTTTAAGGCATACGACTTGATTCTAAAAGACCTAACTTATAGCCTTTGTCCATATGCTAATTTGTATTTCTCTAATTGTTCATTGACATTATTGAAAATGTTAGATCATATATGTGTTCATATTCAAATTCATATTTAAAAACTTATCTAAAATTAATATTTCTTTGAGATCCTCTATTTATACGTAGACTCAACTTAAAACACCATATCCATATATTATTAATAAGATTTATATATATATATATATATATATATATATACACTCAAACCACCATAGACTATGAACCATCCACACTCCTTGGTATCCAAAGATGTGTACAAGAGTATATTGAATACCTCACCCTCATTGAAAGAACACAATTGTAAAGGTTGAGACTGCTTGTATCAAGATTTGTGCTCTAAAACATGGCATCCTATTCACACATGTTGTGACATGAACTATAAAGAAGTAGTTGTGTTGTAATGTTTGTGTGCAATAATTTATGTTGGAATAGAATTCTTCACCCATATCTTCTCTTTAGAGCATTCCATCATAACCAAAGACAAACCCATGCACATACAATTTCAATAGCAATTGGTTTTATATAGACAAAGAGAGGAAATTAAGTGGGTGGAATATAGGAATCATGGAGTACGTGTAATGTGTGGTGAAGGAGACATTGAGGTTATATCCAGTGGTACATTTGTTGCACCAGCCAGAATCCACAAAAAAAACTGTTGCTTCCACATGAACCCACAATACATTGCACAGTTGCAGGACACATCATTCCTAAGAGAAGTGGGCTTCTGATCAATATCTGAGCTAGTGGAAGAGATCCATCCTTGGGATATTTGAGCCAACTATTATTATTTACAAATAGACCTATTTATTCTCCAAACAAAGGAGTTGTGAATACTTTTCAATACTATCATTACTAACCATTATTATTAGCGGCACAGTGCGATGTCCATGAGCATGCTCAGATATGTTGTAGAGTTGTCTATCCAACTGAGATAGATCAGAGAAGGGATAGGAGCTTTCTAAATACAACCCCTTGGAGACTCCTTTCCAAATATTCAATTATTGCAGACCTGTGTATAATGAAAGCTTTGGAATAGAGTATGTACATCCATCAAAGCATAATGGAAGGAGGTTTTTTTTTAATTGCAAGTGCCCTGGTAGGGGAGAAGCATCTAAGCTGAAACTTCTTAATTAGCTCTATTACTTTAACTGAAATATTTTACATTGCACGTTGGATTATTTATAAATTGGCAAATCTCGGTTTTACTTTTATAATAGGAACATCCATTTAAAAAACAAAGAGTAGAATTATTAGTGGTTTCATTCCTGCTACAAAAGAAATTGGTGGATTAGTATTTTATCGAAAGTATAATTCTTATTTTGAGTATTTATGTTGACTACTAGGTAGTCAGAAAGTATTTGTCATTCAGAAGCGATAAATCTACTGTCATATTTACAGAAATCCCATCAATATAGAAAATGTCAATCACATTTAAGGAATCGCAGCAGTCGACTAGACATCATATAAGTAGGTCATTTTGTGCAATAAACGACATCGACGGGATTTCAAAAAAGTATTTGAAATGATGTCTTGGAATGGGATGGAGGAACATAGAATTATACATGAGCTTAGATCGGCAATTTATAAGATTTATAAATATATCTAAGGGTAAAATTGATAAGTGATGGAATAGCTGAGTGTTTTGGTAATCATATTGGCATCAATGAGGAGTCCACACTTCCTAATTTTGTTTGGGTTATATATTAATAAGTTAGAAGAGTCAAATAAAGCTGGTGGTGACGGAGTTCAGCTTGTTAGATATGCAATAAAGTTATTCTTATATGTTGAGTAATTATGGCACTTATGAAAATTAAATCACATCCTTTCTTGAGAGTAAATTTTTTGCATACATTATAATGCACAAATTAGGTCATATCATGGAAATTCCAAGTATGATATCAAGAGTGTTATAATTCTGACTTCTTCTTCTTTCTTAAGTGTAACCTTGATAATCAACCCACATAAGTCCAACTATTTGATGGTTGATGAAGCCAATTTATACATCATAAGATCTCAAATAAACTTGAGAATAGATTTAGCAATACTAAAATCAATCTTCTATTTAGCTAGCATCCTCTTATACAAGGAAGTTGTCTTCATAATTAAGATAGTATCAAGTCAACTAGTTTTTGTTTGGTTTTTTATCTATTTTGAGAAAATAGTTTTACCATGCTTGATATGTTTATTTAAAATGATTTCTTACACATATCTATTTTAAGTACATTGTGGGTCCATTACCCACAGGTTCTAAAAACATTTTCACATCATCAAATTTGGAAAATATCATCTTATATTAGTTAAAATAATCCAGTATTTTATATCACATAAAACTTATTTGGTTCTCTTAACCTTAAACATGGGGACATGTCATTTTTTTACAAGGGGAGAAACCACCTCTAAATTTAAAAATACTCACTACTCTTTCATGACGTGAAAAAGGCTATGTATAGTTATACCATAGATGTGGGTTAGATTGACCAAATATAATAAATTTTTCATTTGATGATGTCCATTTGAAGATTCTATAGTTACAACAATACTAAAAGATGTAGTGAAGGCCTTGACTTGTCTTCACAAGTTAGAATTCAATTATAGAGATCTCAAGCCTAATCACATTTTAGATAATAGTGGCATAGTCAAATTAAACAAATATAAGATTACATTTGGGAATGAAAAAGGGAAGCCCTACAAAATACTTCTTTATGGTCTTTTGTGATCACTATTGTAAAACTTTCCTATGGTGAACTTTCTTATAGCAAGAAATATATAAAGAAAGAAGTTTTTGAATAAGTCTCATATCATGCAACATGGACCTCAATGTGTCAAGAAGATTAAGAAAAATAAGGGATGAGCTAGCTATAGATACTGAGCACATTCTAGCTAATATAGTTTTTTATTTTATGTAGGTGTGCACTGTAGTTAAATTAAATGAAGGATTAATTCTAATATTTCTCTATGAAGTGCTCTATGCATGATAATTTACTATTGTTCTATTCATGTTAAGATGCCTAGAAAGACTACCATGTTTTACTCTATTGTACATTTTTTAGGAAATAACACATTCAACCCACGATCATATTCTATTTCCTACATAACCCCATGAGAGATAAACATGCATACAAGTAACCATAATGCATAGATCAAATAGACAAGCCACAAGATAACAAAAGATATACTTTGAAAAAACCATCACGAAGGAAAAATCCAACCTCCAAAAGCATTCATACTCCATCATATTATTCAATAAAGCAATACAAGAGTTACAATGAATACCTTTGAAGAATAAAGACTTCCAATGCATCCTCATGTGTCCAAGCATGAATCCACACATCCCATGCCATGATTCACATATGCACTCCTCAAAAAGACTCAATAATGACAAGTCACTCACACAACCAACCTTAACCACTAAGCATGTGCTTACTTTTATAGATTCAAACTCACACAAATACAACCAAGTGGTAAGATAAAACCATGTACCACAAAACCATGTGAATACAAAACCACTAACCCCTTATTTAATATTGGGTACTAAGTTTTCACTTTATTTAATGTTTTCCCACTATTAAATTATTATCACATGTCTCCCACATATTAAATAATAATACAATGTTACAATACAACATAAAGTGGCCCCCAAATAATTACCTAGTTTGATTAACCACACCACATAGGTGCATCACAACTAAATAATTATTTAATTAAAACATTATAATATATAAAATTATGTAATGGTGTACAACACCATATCCCAACATTCTCCCACTTGTTGTATATATTGCATAAGGGATCAATCAATGAAATAAATCATTATATCCATACATGAAACCACATGAAACTGTAACATTCTCTTGTGATCCATCAAGATACCTGCAATAAAACCAAAGTGACCACCATCTCAAGCAATAACTCCTCTCATCCTCCAACGTGCCACCTATGGAAGAAAAGGAACATGCCAAGGTGAAGATGCACCAATCCAACAACACAATTATCAAATCCAAGTGATAACAAAGGCTCTAAACAACTTGTTTTAAAAAAAAATCCACATGATCGAAAATAGCATCCACAACACATGATAATACATCCAACCATCCATACCTCCTAGGTATCAAATTATACATTAGTAAACTCATGCCAAGAACATATGCAACCCATAAACTTCAATCACAAACTCCCTGTATCAAACCTGTCAATGAAGAACATACATATCCAAGAACTCACACTATATAGGTAATGTCAAAGCATATCAAGTCTACCAATGAACACTATACCAATGTGTGATAAATGATCAACAATGAAGTACTAAGAACAATAACAATGATCCACACATGCAACCCAAATAGTTGCATAATATCTCACAACATGTTGCCACCATCCTCCCAAATCATATAAACACGAACCTCTAGGAAGGAACCATGAAGAAAGAAAATATGTAAACCATAACATTTCCTTCTACCAACACTTCAAAAGTGCAATGTTGTGTCAAGAATTTTCTCCTAATAACTCCAAATGAGAAGCCTCAACAACACCCAAAACAATGTTCAATCTCTTAGATCAAACAACATATGAATCATGTAAATGCCAACATGGATGTAAGCCTCTCTAATCAAGAAGATAAAACTCATCCTATAAACCATCTCCAAAACTCCTCATCAATGAATGATAACATAAAATCAAATGCACAAGGAGATAACCATGCTATAACATCCTTCAAATGAATCCTCTAGAACTAACTATCCATATCCATGAAAGATAAAGCAACATAAACTCATGCTAAAAAATCCTCAAATGAGTCTCCCAAATCAAACACCATGACTTTATGCAATCCCATTAGAAATCAAAGCACAAAACATAACACATCTGAAATAAATAATGGGAAATACCTCTCAAATGATAAATTGTCAAGTAGACCAAGAGTGGGGAATGTGAATGCTCCTCTAGGATAACCAAGCCATCATGACTCACTCCAAGAATAGTCTCCTATATCGGTCCACCATTAACTCGCATCCATACCTAGGTGAAAGTTCCTCGATCTTCCTATTGAAACCTCTAAAGAGTAACTATCTCAAGAAAATGTCTCTAATCCAAAGGGGTGATCCCACAATACTGGTTTACAATTTTTTGGCCAAACTGGACACTGAATTGATTTTTTCTAACTAAATCTTCACTTTCGGGTACCTATAGTGGCTAAACTATGAGGAATTTGAAGATGATGCAAACTAGTTATTTGTGACATTTTGTCTATATATTCTAAATATATTTTTTTTACAAATTTTTGGAATTCGATTGCACTTCTTTTTCCATCTCCTTTGAAAACTAGGTGTTTTTCAGTAAACGCCATTTTTAAGGAGTAATGCTCACCGTATAAAACATAAAAAAAATTTCATGAAGGATAAAATTCTATTTTTTGTGAATTTAGATTTGTAAGTACGATATCTAACCCTTTCATTTGGTTTCATAGTGTTTTATTGAATATTTTTTCCTTAATCAAGTTTTGAAGTTAAGCCAATTACAATTCAGACATAGGCGAACCGTATACATCATAACTTTTTTGTATGTATCAAAATTCTTTTTTTTTACTGGATCAAGGATATCAATACCTAGCTTGCACATATTTTTAAGAATTTTATTTTGGTAATCTGCTATTTTCCACATGTACTGTAAAACAAAGAGCTTGATTTTCAGTAAAAAAACCTATGTTTAATCAAGCTAAAAAAACAAATACATAATAAAACCAAAACATATTAAAATTGTATTTGATAGATAGCTTGTTCTAAGGACTACCGTCACCCAACAAGGTCTGTGAAGTCTCCTCTATTTTCATCCTCAACTCGAGCTTTGAAGGGAAAATTTTTGGAGAAATTTAGTGCCAGAGGGGGAGAAGGGGGGAAAAGGGGGGTTCAAATGAACCTAGGTTCAAGCGAATCCCCTTTCCACAAAGTTTCCCTTTTTCTTTTATTCCAAGAAATGTGGAATATGGTGGGACCCAGTATTTAATAGGTTCACTTGAAGGGGGCTTCACTCAAATCGAAAGTTCGTTCAAACTCCCAAAAACCAAAATTTTCTCCATGGGGGCAATTTTTGCAATTTTCCTTCCTCATTGGAATTGTAAACCAGTTTTGTGGGTTTACCCTAAGAGAAATATAGCCTAACCTTCATCTCCAAGTATCCGTGAGCACCTATAACTAGTCAATACATGCCAAACTCCAAATTCAACATAGCACTATCATCAAGTAATCAAACAAATGATCAATGTACTCAATACCAAGAGAACTACCAAAATCAATGTGTACAAAAAGATTTTGGCACCTTGGGGTCTTTCTTGCCCTTCTAGGGGTTTTCACCTAAAAGGGGAAAGATGGGACAAAATGAAATGTAAACATTCAAAAATTGATGTAATATGGATGCAATATTCCTAAATGAGATGATCTAAATGCAAAATATTGATAAAATGGATCACTAATTGAATGAAAACTAAGAAATGCAAAGTGTTTGGAAACATAATGTTGTATGCAAAAGACCTACAAAGATGAATAGAAATGCAAGTGAAACAAAATAGAAAGCTATAAAACAGAATGTGCGCACCTATAAACTGATGAAGATTGGAAATGACTCTAAGAAACTAGAAATTTTGACATTTTGACTAACTAGGACTCATTTTCCAACTTGGGCGAATTAGTCCTTTTTCCATTTTTTGAAAATTAGAGTTTCAGATCTACACTTTGTCACCTACACTGCACTTCCAGACTGAATCCTGAATCTGAATCTTTGAAAACACCTACAAAAAAGAATATAATTTATTTTCTAATGGGGGTTTTCCTTGGTCAAACCCCTAATTTGGTAATTAAACCTTGGGTGGATAATGAAATTTGCATAAAACCATAGCCCTAAGTGTTTCTAAGACTAGGAAAATCTAAAGTAAAACAAAACCCTATTCTAATGTGCTAGAAGAAGATGTTTAAATGGAGCTTTCAATGATGTAAGACTTCAACCTAAGAAACCCTACAACATTCCAAATGAATATTAATGACATACAAACCTTAAATATGAAGATAGAGAGAAAATGGAAGATGGAATCACTTTGAAAACAAGTCTTTAGGCTTGATTTGATGGCTAGTTGCATCTCCTCAACCTAGGTTTCTCCATGATTCTCCATAGGAATCCATAATCAACTCCTTGCAATGTAGAATATTGAATAGGAAGTGAGCTTGAAGACTTGCAAAAACCCTATGTTTTTGTCCTAAAGCTTCAACTTTGTTGTAAAAAGACTAATGAATCTCCTTGTGAAAGATTTTCAATACTTGATTTTTGAATTTGCTTGGTAAAAATGACTAGATGATGTGAAAAATTACCTAAAAACACATATTTATAGGCATCAATACCTAGTTTCTCATTATTTAGACCTAAGAGGCTAACATCCATTGAAAAATTGAATTAAGTTGGTGGGTTTCCCACTTAAAATTAAAAATTCCCCGAAAAGGGACTCATTCACCAGCCTTGGCGAATGGTCCCACTAGAGGGGACTCATTCGCCCAAGGTGGTGAATGGGTCCCACATGAGGTTTTCAGAGGTGGATTTTTTAGATATGAATGATTTAAGCATTATTTGTAGGGATTTGTATGATTCTTGAGTGAAATGGGCCTCTAGATCAAAAATAATGAGCATTAGGGATCTATAAATGCAGTTTTTAAGAGGTGATTGGTGTAAGGGTGTCTAAAATAGGAACAAATTAGGCCACAGATTGTACTTTCTATGAAGGAGTACAATTTTTGTGTCCAAAGTTAGCCCCTACTTTAGCGCCCATATGACTCTATGTGCATATGTAAGCTGAAGGACTCTAAACAATATACTTTATTGCATAAAAGGATACTCATTCAAAAGACGGGAGAATGAAGCCCCCAGTGTAGTTATCTACAAAACCACAACATTAGGAACCGCATCTTGCAACATGAATTTGTTATTTGTCCAAAAATATTTTTATCTAACTTCTAGAAATCAAATTTGAGGGTAGATAGATGCCCCCCTTGATTCCTCTTGTTTTACAAAGGTGGAATCAAGGTAGCAAACTAGCCACATCGAATAAGGAATATCATATCGTACAGGATATTTCCAAGTACCATGCCACATAATGATAGACAATTGATGATGTCAAGTGCGAAATCATGATTCCAACGCATCAAATGGAATTGAATTAATGGAGTTCCCTAGCACCTATTATGGTGTTTTGAAGAAAAAGTACTTTATTAACTTGTAAGATAGGAATAACCCTAATTTTATACATAAGAGTAAAAAAGGATGAAAAGAGTTAAAATAGGTAAAAGGGGAGTAATTTGTCACTTACTATTTCATTTACCTTCTTGTAGCATGAGAGTGACGAGTGAGACAAAAATATGCTGAGTAGATGAGATTACAAGTCTTCATGACTAGATGTGCTTCGAGACCAGGTGGCACATGGTGAGTAGCATCACAAGGTGAGTGAATTCTGCAACCTTTGCTTAGTGTTTTTGCAGTGATTTAATAATTTTTAATGCATTTATTGGTTAATTTAGGATCTTGGAAAAAAAACTGCAAAGTGTCCCCTTTCTTCGTTGTCCCCTTTCTTCGCAAAGTGTCCCATTTGTTTGCAAAGTGTCACGTTTCTTCGCAAAGTGTCCCATTTCTTCACAAAGTGTCTCGTTTCTTTGCGAAGTGTCCCAAAAGGTTTCGAAAGTGTCTAGGGCCTTTAGGAAAGCACACTAGAAGAACTTTAGTACACTTTCATCATGAATAATGTAAAAATTAAGGATATTAGATGAGTTTTAGAGCATATTGTTGTGATTTTGATAGGTACCCGCCCATTCCCGATAGCGACTAGGGGGTAGACAATTAAGTTTTTGAGAGACCTAGCCCCAGCACTATCTGCAGAGGAGACAAAGCACCTTTAGGCCGTAGGAATCTATTGGGCATACCTCATGCCTCCCATGAGGTACCACTATGCTATGTTGATGGCTCTCTACGAGCGCTGGGACGCAGATACATGCACATTTCACCTCCTGACAAGGGAGATGATGATTACCTTAAAGGATATACACCGTATTCTCTAAGTTCCTATTAAGGGAGAATGGGTGTGCTTCTGAGATCGGTCATTTCACCAACAAAAGGTCAACATGCAGTACTGCCTTGATGGGCCAATACACGATGAGCGTGTGAGGGAACAAATCGAGCTACCAATGCTACTATATTCATGAACCCCAGTGGTGACATAGATCATGATGCACACGATGGCACTAGTACTCAATCTAGACGGACGATTAGAACACCTTGATGGAAGATTAGTTCACTTGATTCATGGGATGGTAGACCACAGTTTGGTCTATGCTTGGGGACATTGTATCCTGGCACATTTGTAAATTATGATCTGGGTTGATTTTTTTTGAGAGATAGACAGTATGGTGCATTGCATGATTTTGTAGGTTTGGTTCCTTGAGCATATTACATGCACCAAGCCTGTCGGTTTCCCATGTGCTACAGTCGTAGGGTATCCTTGAGCCTTTAGCTATCTGCTATAGCGCTTATGGAAGTATGGAGACTTGCATTTTTGGAGAGTGAGAATTGACTTACTAGAGAAGGACGAAATCCTTTGGAGACCTTATCAGCTGACACTACAATGGCTAGATCCCACAGGACAGTTGAGGAGGATGCAACTAGATAGATATTTGGCTAGTCAGCATGACTATGTAGTACGTCCCTTCTATTATGGTCAAGTCATGCGACAGTTTGGATAGGTTCAGACACCACCGAGGGCCTGCTCTTCTATTAAGAGATTAGTGCAGAGTGCCCACAGAGCAAGTGATATGGCACGACTCACTATAAAGCATGTTTCCCAAAGTGACTCTGATTTCTCAGATCATGATCAACCTTTATTCTTTGACATTGATGGTGTCAGTAGCACAGGCGAGTATGAGGAGTGGTGAATAGTGACACGACCAACTCCTATATTTCTGATGGATGTCCCTATAGGTGATGCAGGACCAATGTCAGATGAGGGAGATGAGGCAAAGGACAGGGCCGAGGAGGTACAATACAGGGCTATAGACATATTCATTGATTTGATAGATGATGAGTATGATGAAGATGTAGATCCTGACTATGATGGCTAGGACAAAGGAGAAGAGGATGACGAGGAGAAGGAGGATGACGAGGAGGAGGAGCCACCCTTGAGTGAGAGTGATGAGGTAGTAGTTGGGGATTGACACGAGTGGGGAGATCCCTCTCCCATCCGTAGGATGAGATCATGAGCAGTAGTTGCAGCAGGCACCAATACTCATAGTCATGGAGAGGCTAGCACGTCCTCCATGCCCCTTGCACAAGATGATGATATTGTTCAACCTACCAGAGATATAGGTGATGAGGCTTGATTTTATGCATGTATTTTAGTGCTTATGCTCTTTATATATATATCATGATGATGAGTACTTATTGTGGATTGTTTCTACCTTGTAGGAGTGACGAGAGACTTGTGAGAGTTCTACCATCAGGTGCTTGTAGAGATAGTGTCTGCATCCATCGACGAGGAGGAGATGGACCCAGATTATGTGCTCCCACCGATTGTGAAGGAGGATCTAAAGTCACTTAGACCGTTCGTGAGGCTACGGGTAGCGTATGAGAGTGTGAGGAGACAACTTTTCCAAGCTAAGACTACATGATAGTCATCCCAAACTCTAGCAAGGGTGGAGAGACTACAAGAAGAGGTATCACATTTATAGGCAAAGAGGGAGCATTAGGTGGCCCTTGAATGAATATAGAGCCTAGATTTTTTACTCAGGTTCAGTAGATCGTAGTCACAATCACATATGACCCTCTCCTTATGTCCTACTACTAGATCACAAGCACCAGAGCTCGAGGGATCTAATTCCCATAAACCTTAGTGATATTGTATATTGCGATGATATTTACATAAAACTTTGGAGATACATATATACATGAGCATTTGTTGTTTTATTACTTGTCTTAATGTGTTTTAATGTTAAATGACAATGTGATTAATTAAATAACCTTGGTAAGATTACTTTAATTAATGTCTTCATGATTTAACAAAGTTTATGTGATCTAAGTAAAACTAATTGTAGTTTCTTTTAGATATAACATGATAATTAGGTATGTTATGGGGTGATCCCATAAAGTGGTTTACAATTTTTGGCCAAACTAGACGCTGAATTTTTTTTTTAACTAAATCTTCACATTCGGGCACCTATAGCGGTTAAACCATGAGGAATTTGAAGATGATGCAAACTAGAGTCTCATCACATTTTTCCTGTAGATTTTAAAAATAATTTTTTCAAAATTTTTGGAATCAGATTGCACTTCTTTTTCCATCTCCAACGAAAACTATTTTTTTTCATAAAACAACATTTTGAAAAAGTGACACACATCGTATAACGCATAACTTTTTTTCCTTGAAGGATAAAATTCTAATTCTTTCGAATTTAGATTTGTAACTCTGATATCTAGTGCTTCCACTTGGTTAGTTTTTTATTGAATATTTTTTCTTTAATCAAGTTTCAAAGTCAAACGAATTACAATTCAGACATAACACAACCGTATAACTCATAACTTTTATTGTATGTATCAAAATTCTTTTTTATTTTGTTGGATCAAGGACTCTAATTTTGGTGCACTCATATTTTTCAAAAAAAAAAATTGATAATCTTCTATTTTTCCACATGTGCAGAACAGAGAGTTTCATTTTCAGTGAAAAACCTATATTTAATAAAACTTAAAAAACAAATAGATAATAAAATCAAAACATATTAAAATTATATTCATTGGATAGCTCGTTTTGAGGGAAACCTGATACCAATTGGGTTTCTAAAATATCCTCCATTTTCATTCTAAAATTGAGCTTCGGAGTGCAAAATTCTGAGCAATTTTGGTGCCTATGAGGGTGGAGGTGAAAATAAGGGGGTTTGGTCGAACAAAAATAAAATGTTCAGTCGAATGGGGGTTTGTCTGAACCCATTTCAAATATAATAAAAAAATAGATTTAAAGGGGGTTCGGTCGAACATGCTAAAGGTGTTCAGTCGAACCCCCTCTATTAAATATATATTTCTTTGTTTTTCCCGTTGTATTTTATAATATTTAATATTAGTATAAATACAAATTATATTCATTTTAAATTATAATATATAATATAATTATTATGACAATATGTTATAATAATTATATATTATTATTAAATATATAATATACTTATTATTACAATATATTTTAATAATTATATTATTATTATAATATTAAAAGTATTTAATTAAAAACTATATATATTAGAAATGGTTGAAAAGCATTTTGGGATGAGTTTTGGGTTGGGTAGTTTATTTGAGTGCAGGAATGATTCGAACAAAAGGGTTTTTTGAGATCCCATCTAACAATATTGAAATGGCACAGCCTTATTTTGTTGCCCCTCAGCCAAAGTCTAATATGAATGAACATCTACAACTCTACGCCCAAGCTCTCCTTGACACTAATAGGTGTTCTCTTCAACTAGAAATCATAAAAACATGGGTATTGATGTGGAAATGTGTATTAATTTGATTTTCTTAGGGGCATTTTGTTTGTTTATAGATATAAGTAAATATATATTTATGATGGGCATTGTTAGATAGACAAGTAGCTTGGAAGGAAAAGGAGTCATGTTTGGCAGCAGCGGTGGAGAGTCTCAGCTTGGGATCTACAGAGAGATGAAGAGCATGAGAGCAGGTCCAAAGGTAGTGACAACATGGAAGGGAATGAATCTGGTGATGAGAAAGAAGATAACCATCCCAAAAATAAGCGCTATCACATGCATACTCCTCAACATATTTAAGAGATGGAAGCGTATTCCCTTTTTTCACTAAATAATTCAATACTTGTCATCCGTTGAGAATTGAATTATTTCTGACTTTATTGTTATTTTGGGTTTGCTACATGCTTTTCAAAGAGTTCCCTCACCTGGATGAGAAGCAAAGGCATCTTCTGAGTAAGCAATTGGGGTTTGCACCATGCTAGATTAAGTTTTGGTTCTAGAATCGGTGAACCCAGATGAAAGTATGTCTAGGGATTAACAAAATGACCAAAATTTTGTAGTAATCTTGCAAAATTGATGAATTTTAGGGTTTCATGCTTTATTACATATTTTTTTTAATCATGGCTTTTCAAATCTTGGATTTTCAAGCTCAACATGAGTGTCATGAAAACACTCTCCTCAAGCAGGATAACGAGAAGCTTGCTTGGAGAACATGGCAATTAAAGAAGCCATGAGAAATCCCATATGCACCAATTGTGGAGCACCTACTATTATTGT
>VDFB02122990.1:43028-59815 GCA_007258455.2 Sequoia sempervirens
GGGTAGGGGGTACAAGGGTTTAGGGTTATAGGGTTAGGGTTTATTTTTTTATTTGCATTGATTTATGTTTTATATATGTGTACAATAATTTTATAATTAGATAATACTTAATTTTAAAATTTACATAATTTCACATGGAACAATTCGATGGAAAAAATTATATAAGTTGTATATAATTGTATATAAGATTTTTGAACTTAAGAATTCCATGAAACAAATATAAGTTGTATATAATTGTAATTTAGAAAAATGATTTTAAAAAAATTCACTAGGTTTCAAATAAGGATTGAAAGCATATATATGGGTTTACATGCAACCAAAAAAAGTGAGAGATGATGTTATCAAAGATTCTTGAACTTAAGAATTTTCCATGGAACAAATATGTACATATAATTGTAATTTACACAAAATGATTTACAACTATGTACAAGTTACTATAAGTTCTCACTTGAAAATTTATAGGGTTACAAGTGAACTTGAAAACCATGGATATAATCTAAGTCAAAGATTCTGGTTCAGCTAGCTCTTCAATAACATGTAGAATTTTTTGATGATCATCACTACCTAGTCTCCATTTTCTTCAGCCACGTGCATGTGGAACTGCATGAAGATGTAGGGCGGTAGCAATTATTAAGTGACTATATTGATATACCTTGTTATCAAGTTGATAGTCAACAAAATGAATCCCATGTTGAACAACTTTGACTTGTTTTAGATATGTCCCTTGCACTACAATAGAACCTACATGGTAAACATGAACCTAAGGTAAGACATATGAACGTGTGCAACATTTTTGTGCTCAAGGTTTGTACAATATATATATATTTAATGTTTATAATGTAATGTGCACATGTGAATACAAAGTATATAAAATTTTAAATTCAAACTCACCTGTGGGAAATGACATTCCATCACTTGTTTCAGGTTGTGTTAGCTTATTCCTCTCTTCTGTGCAATGCAATAAATAATAGCTAACACCTTCGATGTTTCTAGGCTCTGCTATGACTGCAAAAACATCTCCTGTACACCAAATTTACACAAAAAAATTAGAAATGTCTCTAAAGATCATTAACTAGATATATATAATATTTAAACTATTGAAAACTTACACATGTACCTTTTCTAACCAATCCTGAAATATGGTCATAATCAATTGAAATCAAAGGAATGTCTTCATATCTTTCTTCCTTGTTTTCATCATATGTTTTTGAAACAACGAGTGGCATCATATCCCATTTACCAACATATCCAAGTTCTTGATTGTTACATGCATAATCAGAGTTTCCCTCAATGCACTCAGTGCAAAAACAAGAGTAATCCCTTGTGTCTAATGTCCATCCATGGTGACTATTTGAACTCCTAACACAATGAAAAGATCTTGTTTTTTCTACCCTCTTGCATCCATGCATCGATCTTCTTTCCACACCTAGATACATGTACAACAACAAACTTGTGTGAACAAATATGTATATATATATATATTTTAAATTTAAATAAATTCAAATTTTTGATTTAATGTAATTTATACATACCCGATATCTCCCAAAACACTCTATGTGGAATGTGTTGGTTTGTTCTTGAAGATGTGTCGACCACATATGATGCAAAGTGTTTCTTGCACCATTCAACAACATCATGTGCATTGTCTATATGATCTTCTGGATAACTCATTTGATGCTTTCTTAAAGCTCATTTGATGCAAGCTCTTGCTCCATCATGCTCACCCTTTCCATGCCCACTCTCAAAAAAACTCCAAGCATGTGCTATTTTGTAGATTTTATGATATCTACAAAGTGCATAGAATGGTTGTGAAGATTTGAATTGTGTTGCACATCCATCTGACCATACAAAATGATTTTTAAATTTTACACCCTTGCTTCTCAAATTCTCAAAAAATATTATAAAGCAATGTTAGATAAAAAGCATGTTATGCTCTTTATCATCACTAATGTAAAAGTGATATTCTTTCTTAATGGCTCATTCTTCATTTGTACTCTCAACACCATCCAATTCTGATTGTGCATATCGATAACACACATGAACCATAATAGTGATTTTCTTTGAAAATTAATACTCTGATTGAATCTCCTTTTGATGTAAAAAGGATTAATTTTCTACAAATTCAACTACTAATAGAACTGTTCCACATGGGAAAGTATCTCTCAATGTTTGGAATTGTTGTGCTTGCCACTTAGCAAAAAAAGAATGTTGTATGTATGGTCGTATCAATTTTCGAAAATATTCCATAAATTTTCTAATGGGAATCTCCTCTTCTACATAGTTCAACCTTGTGGATTATTTCCCAAAATTTGTTTGCAACTTTACATACTTGTACCTATGTGAGTAAAACATGTGAATAAGTAATAAACCACATAATCAATGAAACATTACATTGAAGAGAATTCAAATAACAATCTAATCAAATTGAAACAAATAAACTCTCTAAAAATAATACTTACCTCTTGCAATTTACTATCTTTGTTAGGTCAGTATCCTCAATTCTTGAAGGAAATTTAGCCAAATTTCCACATGTCTCACAAATTCCTTTTATGCAATTTATTTGAGGTCCATTTTCATGATTACATAATATAGACTTTATGAACAAACTTTCATGTTTAGGAGGTGCATTTTGAAACCCACATCTTTCTTCTCTCATCTTTTGAAACACCTGATAGTAGAGATCAAATTCAATATGATAATGGAAACAACAAGTTTCAAAAAACTTTTTTATCTTCACATAATATGGCTTTAACCTTTGAAACATTGTTTTCCCAACTTTATATGAGGATATGCATTACAAAAGTTCTTATACATCTCAAATTTTGTTATGTCTAGCCAATGTTTGATATGATTTTCATAAATACCAGGTCCAATCCTATGTCTCATAACATCTATAGTATTTGATGATGGACAAGTCTGATGGTGCCAAAAACCTGAGACCAAGTTCCTAACAACATCTTCTATCTTGTCAGAATGGGGAGCTCTACACATAATTGCCCAGTTGCCTTCTAAACTCTCATCCAAAAACTATCTCTTTTTTCATATTTATTAATGTGGTTCTACTATAACCAATTTCAGTTGAAAGTGCAAACATTTTTCTTTGTCTTGTTGTATCTTGATGTACAATAGATGTCAACATCACCCTTCTTGTAGTGGCCTTATCCACTAATCGATATTCTTTCCCAATGGAATCTAAACCCTTTTTAACATTTTGAACAATATCCTTTTGTAATCCCATGTGTTTCTTCTTATTTGATACCTAATGTACACCAAACAATTGTAATGACTCTTTGAGCTCATCACAATGAAGTTAACGTGAGAACAATTGGGGTTTTTCAAGTGTATCAAGACAATTGAAATGATGATTGATTATTACATTTACAGATTTAGTCATTGACCTCTTTCTCTTATTATAAGGCTGGTTGGCATAACATTTCAGTTTCTCCATATCCATTTCAAGTAAATGATCTAAATTTCTATGAGAAATTTGTTTCCTCACCTTTTTAGCTAGTTATATATGCTCATCCATGCCAGTAGGAGGAAGTGATCCTAACCCCTCTCCAACATGCATTGTTTGAACTTGGGCCCCCTCCCTATCTTCAAGGACCATGTGTTCTTGATTTGATTCATTTGATCCAATGTCTAGATTTGGCTTGAATTGAGCATGAGAACTTCCTGCTTGTTGAGCCCTTCCTACATGTCACAAAATATTTTTCAAACAAAAGTGAGAGATGATGCTATATAAGTGAAGTTATGTATGCAAGCAAACAAAGTGATAAGACATGATGCTATAAGTGAGAGAATTTTCTGCTAGTTTTATATGCTCATCCATACCAGTAGAATGAAGTGATCTTGACCCCTCTCCAACAAGCATTGTTTGAACTTGGGTCTCCTCCCTAACTTCAAGGTCCATTTTTTCTTCAGTGGATTCGTTTGATCCAATATCTATATTTGGCTCGACTCCAGCTTGAGAAATTCCTACTTGTTGTTTGAATTTACATGCAAGCAAAGAAAGTGAGAGACTATGAGTTATCTAAGTGGAGTTGAAACAAATAAAATCAAAGATTCTTGAACTTAAGAATTCTATGGAACAAAAGCAATTGGAAATAGATGATAAAGAATTTAGAGAATGTCTATGCAAAATGACTATTGGAAATATATTTATAAGAAAAACAAATCAAGGTGTTAATAAAAGTCCTAAACACACACTTGAGAGAGAGAGAGAGGAAACAAGCATGTACCTTGTTTCTTTCTATGATAATTTTCCAAGTTTTGTTCATGCCTCTTTTGTTCTTCTTCTTTTGACAATTTTCATTGAGACACATTTTTTCTTTTTCTTTGTTGTCCCATTTTCTTCTTTAACTTAAAGATGACTCAAAACAAGTCCTCTACCAACTTAGTTAAATTCTCCTCCAAAATTTTCTTTGATTTATAAAAATGAAAAGTTGTCTCTCCAATATTTGCCTCCTTGATAAATGTGCAAAAACCTCTTCTCCAAAATCTGTGCTCCAAGTGATATAAATGTGAATTAATCTTGCAATTTGATATCTAGAATAATAAAAAATATATGCATATGGGATGGGAAAAAAATTATTCTAGTGTACATGGAATAACTAGATCCTAGTTTAAATGAATCAAGTGGTAAACAAACAAGTTATTTCATTGTGCAGTTTGTTGTTATTTAATGCATAGGTATGCACAACATATCTAGTAATTTTAGAATTTTGTTACTTGTCAAAAATGTATAATAGAGGTATAATTTGAATTGAATTTTCTTAACTATATTTGAATTGAATTTTCTTAATTATATTTGAATTGAATTTTCTTAATTATATTTGAATTGAATTTCAAGTTACTTGTCAAAAATGTATAATAGAGGTATAATTTGAATTGAATTTTCTTAATTATATTTGAATTGCATTTCAAGTTACTTGTCAAAAATGTATAATAGAGGTATAATTTGAATTGAATTTTCTTAATTATATTTGAATTGAATTTCAAGTTACTTGTCAAAAATGTATAATAGAGGTATAATTTGAATTGAATTTTCTTAATTATATTTGAATTGAATTTCAATTTACTTGTCAAAAAGATTATATTTTGTTCTCAACTCAATGGTTCATGTTGCTTAATTCATTTTTAAAAAATATTTATTGTGATCAACACGAATGAACTTAATTATAAAGTGGCATTGATTTCCTAAAATTCTACTAGAAATCAAACATATATCATATAAGGAAATGTAAGTTGTAAGAGATCATCAAATAAGCAAACATGTATGTATATTGAATATTTAAAGCAAATGCATACATATATCATGTAAACATGTAACCATAAGCAAACACATGTACATACATGTAAAGAGATTCAATGTATAAACATAACACATGTTATAAGAAAAGAGGCAAATGTATGTATATATCATATAAGAAAATGTATGTACATATCATATAGGCAAATGTAAAGTAGAGATCATCAAATGTCGAATACGAAAGATCAACAAATAAGCAAATGTATGTATATCATATAAGCAAATGTAAGTTAGAGATCATCAAATCTTGAATACTAAATATCATCATATAAGCAAATACATGTAGTAAAGATCATAAATCTAGTGTGCAGGGCCTAATATGAATGTTGACTCCTAGTCGAATGAACATCTAAATGAGAACAATCCTGCTCTAATGGATGTGTTGAGCCTTGCAAATAAAATTATGTACAAGATGTGTTAAATACATATAATTTATATTAAATAAATTTTATGAAAGTTATTTTTAAATGAACTTGTATTTTTAAATATCTATCTAGATCTATGCATACATATTGCATGTACATATACACATGTATATATAAAAATTTAAAACTTAGATATCCACTGGCAGTAGATTCATCCACAGAGTCACGTCGATCATGTACATGATCTAGACCAAGGATAGGGGTGACATGAGGTATGTCCACCTGTAACAATATATATACATATATGCCAACTTACATGAATATCTAATTAAAACAAAAATTTAAAAATAATTAAAAAATAATTGAAACATGCACATGCACATCATCTGATATCGAATGGCCTAAGTCCTCTGAAATGGTCACCTCCACCATATCCACCAAACGGTGAAGCGACGAATCAACATCTATATCCATCTGATCTATCCCATGTCATACCATAAATGATGAATGTAGATGACTATGAAGGTGAGATGGCATCAGTGATGATGAACCAGAACCAATCAACATATCAGTAAAACCCATAGTCCTTGCAACTGTTGAAAGAAGTGTAGGTGGATCCTGATGCGCACTAGTGCTCGGCTGAGAGTGATGGGATCCTAGAGCTGAACAAAATCTATGTGCCAAATGATCTCTAACATGCTCTACACTGATCCCATAGTCTGGCAATGTGGGCATATGCCTCCAACAGGTCCTTAGCCAAACAATAGAGAGTCTTGCATGCCATATCTCTTATAAGTGCATCAAGTTGTGTGGGATTAGGGATATCGGCCACTGTAAAAGGATCCATGGTGGTCCATTGCATTGAAAATGGCATGGATTGGGAATGTCTAGACATCAAATACTAACCTACACGATCATCAAATATCCTAGTGGTGGTAGCCGCAATGTCACCTACAGTGTCAATTGCTTCCTTTTGGAAAGCAACAAAAACCCCATCTGCTATGGGGCCTAGAGTTGGGGTGAGAGCAAGACACTTCTCACCAACCAATGCCCTAAACACTGGGGCTGGTCTATCTGCTCGATGATAGGTGGGCCTATCGGCAATCCCGCCACACCCCTGACCAACATATGGTGGAATGTCCAGGTAGTTGATTTTGAGGCCCAAATGGACCTCAGCATATAACTATTGAACAAAATAAAAATGGAATTTGGTCATTGTTTTGGTATTGACTGTGTTGCGAGAAATCATGGGTAGATTAATTCAGCCATAGCACGATCGACACATTTAGTGACTTGGTATCCCCTAACCTTACATACATTTTGATAAAAAGGAAAACAAGTGTTTTTTATCATTTCTTTGGTCACACTATCCTATATTTGTTTAAGGGGAACATCACCACGTACTTCTTCCCACATGCAGGAAAGAATAACAACTACTCTATCTAGGGAAAATGCACTAGTCCTCTCAAGTTCATCTCTTAGTTTTCCTAAACTATGTAATATTGACATGCATGGTTTAGAATATATCCCTGGATTTTCACTTTGTGCTAATGAGTCTCGCAATTTTTTAATCTCATTAGTGGTATTTGCAAACAAAGAATCTGGAGGTGGAACATGATCTGCATTTTCCATGTTATATATATGTATGTACACCTAAAAGAGCAATGAGACCTTGGTAAATAATATATCTAGATAAAGGGAATACAGATCTAAAATAGTTGTAATAATTCATCTACTCATCAATAATATTTTAATACCATTAACAAAAAAAATTCAACATCTATCATAGTTTTTCATAATTTCAAAACATTCAAATTACTAGATTGCACACAAAACATAATCTAAAACAATTCTAAAATTTAAATTTAAAACATAATCTAAAATAGTTCTAAAATCTAAATTACTAGATTGCACACAAAGAATCATTACTTAACATTGGCGGTCATGTAAAATCAATCTAGTCATTATTGAAGGCACAAATAAGAGAAGAAAATGAGACAGATGATAAGCTTGTAAATATAATTTCTAATGAGTCTATTGATTATATTATTTTACAAGAAGTAAAATTGGTAACATGTAACCATAATTAAACACTTTAATTTATTTAGAAGGATGCTTTTATTTGGAAGCTAGTCATTAGAATAATAGACATGATCTATGAAATTTGATTGATAAGTATATGATAGATTATGCGATTGACTCTAATGTTTACCCATGTTATAAATTATTTTAAGTTATTTATAAAATTAAGCTGGCTATTGTTTGACATTATTTGTCTTTATGCATTAGTTGATTACCAATGAAGATGTCCCTTATAAGGTTCAATATAATGATGGAAAATAAAGATGAAAAATATTGAGGACCTATATTTTATTTTAATGGCATAATAAGATAGTTCCCTCTACTAGCAAATGAAAAATTGTATGTGCTTCATTGTGTAATTATTGAAATTGACACCCTATGATTTGATAGAAATTAGGATATATATGGATTGATCTAAATGGAGCTATATCAACTAATTTTAGATCTATTATAAGTGGCATAAAACATCAATGTCTCATTTTTATTAAAATATGGGTATGATGTGGCTATTTTAAGGCCTAAAATTTCATGTGTTAATAGCATAAACATATAACATTAATTTCAAAATTTTATATGCTCAAGTGCATTCTTTACATTTTTTTCTCTTTCTTTTATACTATTTTGTATGGGTTTCTTATATGCATTGCCTCAAACATATAATTTTGATTTCAATTTATCTTTCTTGCAAGATTTAAACTTAAGATTGTACTTAAAAAATATCATGTTATCCTTGCTAAAAATAATTGAAGCTTTTAGAACATTAAATTTCCTTTGCTAAATTAAAAAATGCAAGTGCCTTGACCTAGTTCAAATTCGTAGGTGAGGATTTGCCCAAATTTTGAGTTCCAACTTGTCTTTACCCATCAATTTCTATGCCAAAACTTTCAAATTATTCCCTAGGACATGTGTAAAAGGACATCACCCTAGGTCACCTATATCCTCAATATATCTATAAATTTGATCCATTTTTAAGAAAACCCAACTTTGTCTTTATTTTACAAATAATTAGTCAATTATCACTACACAATCTCTTGCATTAGTCACATCAACTACACCAACCCTTGTATCAAAAAAATCTTAAAGTTACCCTAACTTTCTTACACTAGGTCTCTTTAACATGGACAATGCATCACATTCCATTACACAAAATCTAAATTTTCAAACACTAAGAATAATTACATATGTATAATCCCAATCACACTTACTACTTGTTTTCTTCTAAATGTTATCAAAATCAAGGAATTGATCAATGAGGCTTGACTATGCACAAGAAGGGATCAAGTCAAATTTCCTTATAACATTGCAAGTTTCAATGATTTTCTTCAATGTTACCAAGTTTCCTATTGTATGTACAAACATTATAAAAAATTTATTACAAGAATAAAATATTTGAATTTTGCAAGTTCAAGGATACATCAAAATTTTAGAATTCTACAATGTAATAAACATCAATGGTTACTAATATCTTAATTTCATTATATTTTATCAAACATGGTGATGAAAACAACTCTATGCAGCAAATGGGTTTGTTGAAAAGGCTTTAGAAACTTTCAAGCAAATGCAATTGGTAGCTGTAAAGTCAAATTCCACAACCTTCCCTCTGCTTGTGCAAAAATGGGAGCTTTGGATAGGGTATGGACATCAATCAAATCATCAAGGGGGAATTTCGCTAGATTTTGCAGTTGCAATTGCAAGTTCCTTGGTAGACATGTATGCAAAAAGTGGAAGGCACGTGAACTATTTGATATAATGCCTCAAATAAATCTATTAACAGGTAAGGCTTTAGAAACATTCAAGCAAATGCAATTGGCAAGTGCCCTGGTAGAAATGTATGCAAAATGTGGAAGCATAGACAAGGCACGTTAATTGTTTAACAAATTTTAAAAATGGATTTGTAAAATCTTTCAAGCAAATGGAATTACCAACTAAGCCAAATTCAACACTCCCTTTCTATGCCAAAATTGGAGCTTTGAAATTGGGTATGAACATTCATCAAAGCATAATAGAAATTAAATTTGTTGAAAAGGCTTTAGAAACTTTCAATCAAATGCAATTTCAATTTCAACAAACTTAATTTCAAATCTACTGTAAATTTCAAACATTTCACATTTTACATTTAGGGTTTAAATTTTTTTCAAACAAATGCAGTTTGAAACTCAATTTCAAGTTTACCAACCTATTGCTCGCTATGGAGGTCAAGGTTGAAGGTTGATGATTTGTGGCTTTCAATATCATGCACATTTTTCACCTAGGTTGCCATCCTTGTTCATTGTTCACATTCGTCGTTCGCCACAACAGAAAAAGAATGTGACCAGTGTGTGCGATAGTGACAAGTTTTTTTTTTTAAATGCCCTAATTCAACGGGTTTGGTCGAACCCCCATTCGATCGAACCCAATAAAATATTAATTTTTTTTATGTCTGTTGAGGGGTTCGATCGAACCCCCTAGCTTCAACCGAACCTCTAAGAGGGTTCGTTTGAACCTCTTAGTTCGAACGAACCCCTTGATATAGTGAAAACAAAAAAAATGAAAATTCCTTCCTCCTTATAATTGTAAACCACTATTGTGGCTTAACCCTATGCTAAATTAAATATATTTAATGATCTAACTTATCATAAAACACAAGATGAATTTGAATAGTATGAAACCTAAAGTAATTATAAAAATGAATTAAATAATCACTTTAGTGCACAAGACATATGCATGATTGATTTGTCAAGAACGACTTGCAATGTGAAAGCATATAGGATATGACCCAATAGTTCTAACAACACTACTTTATTATTCATACTATTTAAATGGGTTAGACATAATACCATCAGAAATGCATAGCATTGATAGATTCTTTGAGGGGTGTGCCATCTAGTTCAATTAACATGTATGCACCAGACCCAGAATTTTTTTCAATGATGTAAGGTCCTAACCAATTAGAATTGAATTTGTCACATTCATTTGGGTGGGCATTAACATTGTGCTGATTAGCAAATAAAACTAAGTCACCCTTGCGGAATGAATGAGGGATAACATTAAGGTTGTAATGATTATGTTTCCCTTTGTAATAAGCTTGAAGATGGTCAAGAGCGTTAATGCACTATTCATCAAGTATCTCAAGTTGATGTAATCATTTTTTTTTTTTAATGTGTATCATCAACAAGTCCTTGAAGAGCAATTCTCAGTGTAGGAATTTCTAACTCTAAGGGAATTGTTGATGTGTCAAATTGACCCACAACATGTAGATAAGATAAAAGTAAAAATATCTCACCTCTCCTAAAAGAGACAATCAATAATCAAACTAATCACCTCCCAAGGTCTTTGATGTTGGTTCACAACGTTGTTGTTTCACAACGAGGGTAATATGGCTGTAATGTTCAAGGGGCCTGAGCTAGTTTTGAGCTTCTTGATTGTTACAAGATCAAACATCTATCTAAACCTACTTTAACCGGTGGTTTTAAAGAAATAGAAAAAGCTAGATCAAGGTTCTCAAACTGAAAATAATGTTGATTCATTCAAATAAGCAAACTTGTTACCTTCCAAGGAATTCCAAAACTAGAACTGCAGAATAAAATTAACTTGTAATTGATACAAAGTTTCATTCATTCACAGTGCAAACTTTTAACAGTAGATTGTAAATCATTATTCAAACAAAACATAAGATAAAATTTCATTCCTTGAAAGCTTTTCAAATCAAAATGATTAACACAAAATGAATAGCATTCTAGAGCATAATATAAAGAAGATTTAAATCTGGTTGCTCCTACTGTTATTGAAACAAATAAGCAACATTTACAAATCTGGCAAGATCACCAGTGTACAAAAAACCATGTCTTTAAACTATCTCCATCTATGCTAAGAAAATCAAAAAGATACATCACCTCCCCTTTCCTGGCGAACTGTAAAAACGTCTAACTCTACTACAAAACCCTAGCTTGCTTTTCTTTATCCTATCCTCCACTGCCTTCTGAATCTTCTTCAACCTTCTTAACCCTAACTTGTTTAACAATAACGACTCCCTTACAAAAAGGTGAAATTCCATATTTATAAAACGCGTCAAAAATGCGTCAACTCAGTTTAGGGTATACAAAATGAGTCGGTTACAGAACACATCGGCCCTAGAAGGAGTTTGAAACAAAGTCAACATGCATTAAATGCAAGGGCACTGACCAGAGGCAAGAAACGGACCAAAACACGTGAAGAAGAAGAACGAATGAACGATGAAGAAGCACGACTTTTGACGAGTTTTTGCAATAACTGCTTCCTCCACGTTGCCCATACCTTGCTCCATTATGGCCTTTGTCATTAAGAACGTCCTCTGCAAGCTGTCCTCAGGTGACATGGGTGAAACCCTAGTTCGCCATTCAATGGCATTAATGTTATTCTTCATATCTGCCCCATCCTATTGTCCCAGTCTCTTAGCCATTTCAGTCGCTGCCTTGCTAGACTCAACCTACATTCATCAAACACCAATGTGAGAATCCAATTGTTGAAAACATTTCATCAAAGTGTTAGCTTAAAATCATGATAACCATTAAATTAGTCATTAAGCATCAACACTAGATCATCAAAATGAACATAAGTAGCACACAATAGTGAAATTTACCAGATTAAAGCATGGAAACACAAGAATTTATCACTGGAATCATCAATTTTACCAAATTTCTTTGCTTCACAGTGCCTCCTAGAAAATCCAAAAAAGTCCGACTGGACCGGATTTCCACAGATAACTCAGAACATTGCACTTCGGGAAAACTAAAGAAAACTGGGAAAATCCAGCCAGAACGGAGAATTTGGAAAAATTCGATCAGACCGGAATTCTGTGGAGAGCACAAAAATCCAAACATCAATACACCTCCGAGAAGATGAAGAGATCCAAGAAAATCCAGCCAGGATGGAAAATCCTGAGGTTGGCAGAAAACCCGAAAACTAGCCACGACTTGGCCCAAATTGACCAAAGGTCATAAATTTGAGGACTCTGGGCACATAAATTGCTCAACATGAGCCTCCTACAAATCTTCTTTGAATCTTAGGCTCAATTGAGAGCAAAACAAGATGAGATGGTGACACCCTAGGCATGAAACCCTAGATTTTAACCATAAACGCATAGGGCAAGCCATGAAATGCCCAAACACACAGGAATTCAAACTCCAAGCAAGACCATAACGTTTTAAAGCACAACAAGATGAACATCTCAACTTAGGAGGACACAAATCATAAAGCAAAATGGCATAAAGCCCCAAAAAATGACCAAACTCGGAAACCCAACGGCCAAGCGAAAAATCCAAAAAAAATTGACCCAGGCATAATTTTGCGAAGGCCAGAAATTCCTAAATCGTAGTGCAAAACAAGTCAGGTCAAACTCTGAACATAATTCGGGAAAATCCGAATGGGGCGGAAAATCCCGAACTGGCTCGAAAACCTGAATGACAGCAAGAAACCAAATTTCAAAAGAATTTCAGAAAAATCCGAACGGATAGGAAAATCCTTAACTAGGGTGAAAACCTGAACTTAGCCCAAAACATCAGATTTTCAATATTCAACTTGGGAAAAACACTTGGGCAAGCAAAAGAAACATATTAAGCACATGCCAAGGAAAAGCAAAACCTCAAAAATTGAAGGGGGCAAAACACAAAGAGCGAAAGCAAAAGAGGGTCCCATTTTAATCAAATTTAAAATGGGGTGGTTATGCGAGGCATAAAAATTGGCGACTCTACTAGAAAAATGGTTTAACCATTTTCAGAAAACTGAGGGATTCAGTTACCCAAAACTCATGGTTTATGGACATTGCAATTCCAGTTAGGTCAGCCTCAACAAACAAGGTTGAGCTAGAATCTCAAATGTAAATCAACACTGGCTACCCCTGAATCTATGTGTGTGCTTGATGGTGCATCACCCTTTTACAAAGTTTTCCTCATCTTTTGAACAATGATGTGCAATATTTAAACTACATGAGTTGATTCCCTTTGACTGTTGTGCAATGATATCCTAGGCATTGCTCTCTTGCCAGTCAAGTGTCCATAGCTTCGATGGAGATACCTCTAGTTTTCTCACAGCATTGCTCTATTGCCAGTCAGGCATCCATAGCCCCAGTAGAGATACTAGAATCACCCATTTAGTATTGAGCTTTCTTTTCTCAGATAGTTCTCTTTTCCTTTTTTTTTGTCAGTTCCTTCATTCAATTCCTTCTCAATATGTCAGATGTCCAACATCTATACTGGGTTGAAAACTATCATGGACCTCATAACAACATCTGGGGAATTAGATTTTTCACTCAAATCTTACAACACCAACGTCCTAAGACAAATATACCATTACAAAAGGAGATGTTTTCTGATGATTTGTGAAAGATTCAATTGTAGTTAGTGAAGATTGCTTACTTTACACCTTATTCTCAATGACTTTCCACAACTCTCACTGACAATGGACATAAAACAATGAATTTAGAACAACATCATCCAATCAGAAAACCTGAAAAATATCTAAACCAATTTCTTTCCTAGTAACCAAAGTATACTTCAGATAACAACCCCCTTACTTAATTTGAATCAAATGAAGGCCCCCACAAAAAGAAACAAAAGAACAAAAAGCAAGAAAAACACAGGGAAAAGACAAAACCAATGGAACAACAAACTATTTATATATACACAACCCAACAAAAATACCAGACCTTTTACGATCCAAAATAATGTTTGAGAAACTGTCCATTAACAAGCAATGGAATAGGTTCTCCTGTTAAACTACTCAACCAGAAATCATTCTCTCCTAGGATTTCAACAATTTGATAGGGACCCAACCAGAGCTTATCAAATTCTAGTGGTCACCCTTCTTTTCATTGGCTTTATCCCACAGTAACACAAGGTTTGATATCTTGAAGGCCTTGATTTTGGCTCTTTTGTCAAACCAACGTTTGACAATAGCCTGGTGCCTAAAGAATTGCTGCAAAGCAACATCTCTTTGCTCTTCTAATTTCAGCAAGCCAGCTAACCTTATTTCAATCCTATCATCACTAGAGTAAAATTCTTTCATAAATTTCAGGATAGGTATTTGCAAGTGAATAGGGAACACAGGCTCTTGGCCATACACTAGCTTAAATGGTGAAGTCTTCAACGCAGCCTTGATCCTAGTCCTATCTTCCCATAACACAAATCTTAACTGGGTATGCCAGTCTCTAGGATTGTTCTCTAACAATTTTTTAATTACTCCTAGGAGGTTCTTATTGGTAGATTATGCAACTCCATTTGCTTGCGGATAATAATTTGAAGAATACTTTAAAACAATTCTATGATCATAAGCCCATGAAATGAACTCGGCAGAAGAAAAGGTAGGGCCATTGTCACATACCAGTGCAAAGGGTACTCCAAACCTGGTTGTGATGCATTCAGTGAGGAACTTGATTACTACCTTTGTTGTGTATTCTTGCAAGGTACATCTTTTGTCCATCTCATGCAGTAATCTGTGGTAGTCAAAATGAATTTATGTCTTGCAGAATAATTTGGGTTAATTACCCCAATAAAATCAAGTGCCAATTGGGAAAATGGCCTTACCTCATAAACAGGCTGCAATGGCATGGATGGATGGCATTCTTTTGATGCAAAAGTTTGACATATATGACATGTCCTTACATGTTGGTGGGAATCCTTAAACACACATGGCCAATAATAACCAAATCTGAGGATCTGATGTGCTAAAGAATCTGCAAAACCATGACTCATGCCATGTTTCCAATAAAATTCAGCAATTGCATGCTTAGCTTCTTGTTGATCAAGACATCGTAGATAAACCCCTTCAAGACTCTTTTTGTATAACAATCCTCCTTTGAGCATATAATGGGAGCTTTTCATTCTCAGTGCTCTCCTCTGAGTTGTATTCATTCCCTTTGGGCACCAATTATCAAGCATGAAATAAATAATATCGGCATACCAAGAGTCATTAGAAAAGGACTGTGTTGTGTACTGCTAAAAAATAATATTCTTACCAACATCCACCATTGCTTTAGACAAGCCTTGACCTTGGACAAGTTTCATAGGGTGAATCTCCAGACCGAACTCCTACAAAATAGCCATCCATTTCCTTCTTCATTCTCCCAACTCGCTTTGAATAAGTAGAGACTTCACAGCAGCATCAAGAACCACAACAATGATCTGACTCCGAAGGATATAATGCCTGGATTTCTTGAAAGCTCTAACCAACGCAAAAGCTTGTTTCTCAAGAGGTGGGTACTTGACTTTGGCATTCTTAAACGGAGAGATCATGAAGGAAATTGGCCTTTCATCCCCCTCCTCTCTTTGTTGTGTCAGGACAACTACACATGAGTGTTCAGAAGCAAAGGAATAAATATAAAATGGCTTCAAGTAGTCAGGACTGGTGAGGACTGGTGCCTCTGAAATAGATTGCTTAACCTAAGAAAAGTAGCCTTTGCCTCATTACTCCATTCTATTCTTGCATCTTTCTTCATCATTTCGTTCAAATGTTTAATAATTTCTACAAAACCTGTGATAAATTTTCTCACAAAGTTGATCTTCCCAAAGAAAGATCTCATCTCCTCCTTACTTCCTGGCATGGTTAACTTCAAAATAGACTCAATTCAATCTAGATCTATCGATATCCCTCTTTCTAAGATTATGTGTCCCAAAAGTTTCCCTTCAAAAACCCCGAACACACACTTTTTAGGATTCAGAGAAACACCATATTGGATACATCTTTCAAGAACTTTAGCCAAGTCTGCAGCATGGTTTAGTCTATCTTTAGAGAATACTATCAGGTCATCCATATAAATGATGATGCACTTATAAATCAAATCTTTGAATGCTACATCCATTGCACGCTAAAAGGTTTCTCCAACGTTTATCAAACCAAATGGCATCCTCCTATAAGAAAATTTTCCCCACTTAGTAGTGAAGGTTGTCTTCATTCTGTCTTCATAATTAACAATCACTTGATTGTACCTAGAATAACCATCTAGGAACGACATCATCTGAGACCCATTGACAGTTTGTAAGACTTCGTCCAGAGAAGGGAGTGGGTAGTTGTCCTTT
>VDFB02122991.1:0-13119 GCA_007258455.2 Sequoia sempervirens
TGTGATCAATCTGTCTATGAGTGACAGAGAAAAGAGGTACATTGCAAGGGAAGACAAAAAGGTTGGAAAATAGTTCCAGCTCTATCAGGCTCCAGAAGGTCAGACAGCTTCAGAAATCTTGAGGGCTCATTGGGAATCTTCTCAGGAAATAGACATGGCAGAAGGTGAGAGATCAGTTAGGGGTAACGAGAGGGTTACCAACACCAAAGATGATAGTGGAAAGGGCAGAGAAAGATCCATTAGTCCAGGACAAATATTTGAAAGGAAGATGGATGCCTTAATGGATATGGTTTCGCTCATGATGGGGAAAGTGGGCCAGAACACCATTCCATAGAATAACACTGGGCATAGAGGAGAGCATAGTGCTTCCAACCAGCATGATGGACATGCTGCTCATCATACTTCAGACAACACTTATGTCTCAGCCAGGCCATTCAAACCCACCTTTCTGGCACCTGTTAGCACTCATCCCAATCCTGAAGAGAATGCTTCATTCATGGAGCAGTTGAGACTTGGCCGTGCAGAGTATGATTCTCTCCCTGGCGACATCAAGATGGATATGTCCTATAATGACTTTATGAACCATAAAAGGAAAAACAAAGGACAAGTGAAACACTATGATTAAAGAAGACCATCAACTCAAGGAGATTTGTACCAAGCTGTTAACAAGGTTACACTTCCACACTTTGACGGGAGTGATTCCAGTTCAGCTCGAGCTTGGATACAAAAGTTGGATAACTATCTAGCTCTCAGACCTATGGCAGAAGAAGAGGCGATCAAGTTCGCTACGCTACACCTTGATGGGGTAGCGCATGAGTGGTGGTACCATGGACTAGTTACTCTGGGTCATCGGTCTATCACAACTTATGATGAGTTCACCACTAGGCTCATCGAGAGGTTTGAAAAGAAGGATCCTGACATTCATTTCAGAGAACTTGCACAATTGAGACAGTATGTCACAGTTGATGCCTACATTGCCAAGTTTCAGAGACTCTCAGTCATAGGGAGGATCAGAAACCACCAAGGGTGAATTAAAGCAATCCACAACCAAGGCCATGAAAACGAAACATAGAGTGGGCTGCTCCCCAAGGCAAAATTCGGTCAAAATTTTGCTGAGAAAAGGGATAAAGGGAAAAAGACCTAGGCATGGAACCTCCTTTGAACCTCAGCACAAGGGAGTTCAAGAACATCACAATCCCGTAATGCTGAGGTTGGATCCTGAAACCCTGAATGAACTCAGAAGAAAAGGGTTGTGTTTCCGGTGTAGGGAAAAATGGTCTCAACATCATGTTTGCCCTAAAGGGGTTAAATTCAATCAAATAGAGTACTATTTTGCTGGTGAAAGTAGTTCTGATTTTTCAGACCAGCAATCTGATTTTGAAGAAAGTGAAGTAGAAAAAGCTCCAGAAGAGTTTGAAAATGAGAAGGAAAGTGGAGGAGTCTTGGCTCAACTTTCGAGCTTTCAAAGAAACGAGTCCTTCAAGGTTCGAGGGATGGTCAAAGGGCAGCGAATCGTTGCTTTGATCGACACTGAAGCAACACATAACTTTATTGATGAAGTTGTGGTAGCAAAGAAGGGGCTGCAAACAGAGGAGTTTGAAGGTTTCAAGGTCATGGTTGCCGATGGATTCCATATTTCTTGCACCAAGAAAATCTCGAACATGACCATGCAATTGGGGAACTACGAAGTCAAGGATGACTTCTATGTAGTCCACATTGGAGATACTGATGCCGTTCTAGGCATTCAATGGCTGCGTTCTCTTGGAGAGATCTCTTTGAATCTGCAGACTATGGAGCTCAAGTTTCAATCCGATGGGAAGAAGATAGTTCTAAGAGGAATGTCCAATGGGGGCCCTCGGGTTGTGTCATTCAAAAGAATGGCAAGGCTGATCCGTCACGATCAAGCTGAGTGGGTTGCAAAGTGCATGATCCTTCCTGCTAGTCCGGTTGAGACTAAAAGAGACCATCCTCCTGATGTTCAGTCTCTACTCACGAAGAAGAGCAAAGTCTTTGCAGATTTTCCTCCTGGACCACCACCTGAACGGGGTTCAGAACATATCATAGAGCTCAAGGAAGGAGCTAAGCCAGTAATTACAACTCCATATCGGTACCCGAAGAGGCAAAAGGATGAGATTGAGAAGAATATTCAAGAACTCTTGGAGATGGGTTTCATTCGCCCTAGCAAGAGCCCCTTTGCATCTGCAGTGGTTCTTGTGAAGAAGAAGGATGGTACCATGAGCATGTGTGTGGACTATCGTGCTTTGAATCAAAGCACCATCAAAAACAGATACCCCATTCCCAGGATAGATGAGCTCATTGATGAGCTACATGGGGCCAAGTTCTTCTCGAAGATCGATTTGAGGTCGGGTTATCATCAGATTCGAATGAGAGGATCCGATGTGGAGAAGACAGCTTTCAGATGTCACTATGGCCATTTCGAATTTTTAGTCATGCCATTTGGGTTGACTAACGCTCCGGCTACCTTTCAGTCTTGCATGAACCGAGTTTTTCAGAATCAGTTAAGGAGGTTTGTGTTGATATTTTTTGATGACATTTTGATCTACAGCAAGACTTGGGAAGATCATCTCAAGCATTTGGAGGAAGTGCTTAGTATCCTGGAATCTGAGAGTTTGTTCGCAAAAGCATCCAAATGTGAATTTGGAATGGAGGAATTACTGTACCTTGGCCACATAATCAGTGCTGAGGGAGTGAAGGTGGATCCTGAAAAGATTAAAGCAGTAGTTGATTGGGCACCTCCTGAGAACTTGACTCAGTTGAAAGGTTTTCTGGGTCTTTGTGGATTTTATCGGAGATTCGTAAAAGGATATTCACAGAATGCTGCCCCTCTTACTGATATCACCAAAAAGGGGGCTTTCTGTTGGTCAGAAAAGGCCCAAATTGTTTTTGACAAGTTCAAGAAAATCATGAGTTCGTGTCCGGTTCTGGCTATTCCGGATTTCTCCAAGCCATTCGAACTGCAATGTGATGCATCCGGTGAAGGAGTTGGGGCTGTCTTGATGCAAGACAAACATCCTATTGTGTTTGAAAGCAGGAAACTGAGGGGTGTTGAAAGAACATACTCAATTTATGACAAGGAAATGCTTGCCATTATGCATGCATTAGCCAAGTTCAGGCAGTACTTGATGGGAAACAAGTTCGTGGTCAAGACTGATCACAATAGCCTCAAACATTTTATGCATCAGAAGGACCTGAACGAGAGGCAACAGAAGTGGGTGAGTAAGCTTCAAGCGTACGACTTTGACATTGAATATGTCAAAGGGAAAAATAATATTGTGGCAGATGCTCTATCCAGGAGACCCCATCTTAGCTCATTGTGTGAGCTTACTGCAGATTGGAGAGACATGTTGCTTGCTGATTATGCCAAAAATCAGTTTGCAACCAGCATTATTGAGGGTACTTTTCAGGATGAAAGGTACAAGGTGATTGAGGGATTGATACACTATAAGGGAAGAATCTTTCTGGTGGCTGATTCTAAGCTTAAGAAGAAGATTCTTTTGACATTTCATGATATTCCGGTTGCTGGTCACCAAGGATTTTTCAAGACATATAGGCAGATCCGAGAAAGGTTTTCTTGGAAAGGATTGAAAGGAGAAGTACAACGCTACATTCAGGAGTGTCCTGTTTGTCAAGTGAATAAGAATGAGCATACACTACCAGCCGGTTTGCTGCAACCACTCCCTATTCCCAATCAAAAATGAGAAAGCATCTCGATGGATTTCATCACAGGGTTTCCCAAGGCCCAAGGGAAGGATTGTATTTATGTGGTAGTGGATAGGTTAACCAAATTTGCTCACTTCTTCGCCATTACCAGCTCTTTTACAACGGCACAAGTTGTAGATCTGTTTTTTAGTGAAGTGTTTAGGCTGCATGGATTGCCAAAAAACATTGTGAGTGATAGGGACATCAAGTTCCTAAGTACTTTTTGGCAAGAGGTCTTCAGAATGAGTGGTACTGTGCTCACTCCAAGCACTAGCTACCACCCCCAAACAGATGGACAAACTGAAGTAGTGAACAAGTGGTTGGAAGGCTACTTGAGAAACTATGTGTCAGAGCAGCAAAGAGCATGGGTCAAGTGGCTGCATATAGGCGAGTACTGCTACAATTCTTCTTTTCATATGTCGATTAAGATGTCTCCTTTCTTGGCTCTTTATGGGTATGAAGCACCTAGCTTTGCCGATTTGGTGTTTGGTGACAGCAAAGCACCCCAAGCCAAGGATTTGTTGCAGCAAAGTCAAGACATCATTAAATCCTTGAAGGATAATCTGCAGATTGCACAGAATCAGCAGAAGTTGTATGCTGATCAGAGGCGTGTTGAGCGTACTTTCGAGGTTGGGGATATAGTTTATCTTCGATTACAACCTTATAGACAGTCTACTCTCAAGAAGAATGGAGCTGAGAAGCTCAAACCTCGCTTCTATGGGCCATTCAGGGTCATCAGAAAAGTTGGGGCAGTAGCTTATGAGTTAGAGCTACCTTCTGATAGCAGAGTGCATAATGTCTTCCACGTGTTTCGCCTCAAGAAGGCACTTGGACATAATGTGGTTGCTTCATCACAGTTACCACCTTTGGATGAAGAGGGACAGTTGGTTCTAATTTGTAGAAACCCTAGTTTCCCCCTGTTACTGAATCTAATGTTTTTGTGTGTTTTTCTGAAGATTTTGGTTTTTTTGACGTTTTTGCATAGAATATGAAGAATGCGATTTTCCAATAAAAATGATAATAAATTCAAACTAAATGCTATTTCAACGATATTGATATAGAATGCAAGATCTGACACTGGCTAATCATTTATTGATCTTCCGGACAAATTACAAGGAATGTATGATAACATGCAACAAGAAAATAATCTTTTTTTATTGAGAAAACCTGGTAATAGCAGCAAGCTGTAGATGAACAAATCTGGTATGGCTGCAAGTAGTTGATCTTCTCCTCCTGTCAGATGTATGCAAACTGTTCCAGATATGTAGGCGCCTCCTGAGATGAAGATATAAGGCCAATATGGAAGGCGTTTTACACAAGATGAAGAACACGTCCTTCTGCTGCTGGTACGGCCTGCTGCAAACAGTACGGCCTTTATGACAGCAATAAATGAAATGTACGGCCCCTTATAGAACCTCAAAACTTGTTGGATATATGCGCCTGAATTGCAAGATGTTCTCTGGATGGAAAAAAAATGTCTGAAACCCTGAAGATTAAATAACTCTGAAGCTCTGTAATTTCCTCTGGATGAAGAAATTCCTCTGCTTGGCAATAAATCAGGTGATATTTCACACCCTCTAAATCGCTCTCACTGGAGATGGCTCGTTCCCCAATGCATTCGAGACTGAAACCCTAAGTTTCTGTGCTCAGACCAAACTTGATCAATTTTCAATTCAACAATGACATAATGGGCTCGATTTTCAATGCAAAGCTTATATCTTCTTGAAAAGTGCGAATTCCTTAAAAATAGAGATTTTTAAATAATTCGACTTCTCTCTTTTAAATATTTCAATAGTCTCCGATTAAATTTTAATAATAAAATATAATCGTCAAATGGCCCCTTCCTGATGATGGCGACCCCCTTTACTGAAATCACTTAAGTTATAATAAAATATTATAACTTTATATTATAAACTCCAATTAATTAATATTTAATTAATTCAATTAAATATTAATATCTCTCTCATTATTCATCCGATGCACGAGCCGTCTGAAGCTGATGAACACTGAAGTGATTCTGAACGCTATCAATCCATACTGCTAAAAATAGAAGGGGTCCCACGTTGAGTGCTGAATAACTGCTAAAAATAGCAACTCGGGCTAGAAGTGTCCAAATGAGCCCAAACGAAAGCCAGTTGATCAAACACTGACAATCTGAAGCTGAGCCAAGCTCCAACAAGACCCTCGATCCATCCCATCAGCCTACGAGGGTCGCATAATAGGCTAATTCTTACGAACTCTGATGCTCGCAAAATGGGGACATTACAGTCCGCCCTCCCTGAAATTGCTTGTCCCCAAGCAATCTGCACTGCAAAGAAACTCCAATCCTCGGGAGGCCCACAAGAAGAATTGTGAAATGTCTCACACATTCCTAACCGGCTCCTGTAGCACCAACATAAACATAGTTGCGCAAAATATCCTTGGATCCTGTTGACGTGGTTTTTGAGACCGCACCAACACAGAATAAAGTCTCCCAACGGACGCTCTATCCTCTCTTGAACAAAGTATTCAGCATGCTAAGATTGCGAGTAAGATCATGCTTTCAACTCCAAGGTTCCTTGAGTCGCGAATAGGCTCGGTTTGGCCGATGTGATATTCTTGTGGTATGTCAAGGGGACTTACACAATTGTTCGACTGACTAACAACAAACATTAGACTAAGGGGCTTTATTGTGATTCAAATGATTTGGATCGAGGCGCAAGTTTCCTAATTCTAACAGGAAATGAACCGAATTTAAAGGGTGTAGGGCCTAAGAAGTTTATGTTCTATTCTAAATCACGAGGATATGTGGGAGCTTTGTTTCAATAGAACTTCAACCGGTTCACCTAGCCTCCATCGGACAACCTCGATAAAATGGTGCAATCTTCAAGGGAAATAGCAAAAGATGTTCAAATTATGACTTAACATGCATACACCATCACAGCGACGCATATAAAATCCTGGCGAAGTTAAACTCAAGGTAATGTCCAGTTGACCACACAAGGCGAACTTATCATCAACAAGCCGCTAGTGGTATGGAATAAGCGAAGCTATCTCAATAAAACACCACACACCAAAGTAAGCTACTTGCATGAAATTAAGCTACTTGGATACGAAAGGAAGAAGAGACCTTGCTAGCAATTCATGACAAGACGAATTCCATCATCAATGAAAAGATCTATTATCATAAAATGTGTTACACAACAATCTCCTCAAAAGTTTTCAAAGGGAAAACTTTCTCTCTTCTCCAAATTATGCAAAAATGCTCTACAATGCTACACTATCTAATTCTAATGCTAATACTCTCTCAATGTCTACTGTCTACTATTCCAATGTCTAATCTAATTCTAATGGATTACAAATGAGGGGGACTCCCCTTTATATAGCTAGCCAAGTCCCAAAAGACGGCTAGGGTTACAATCAATAGAGTGGCCAAAATCGTGCCACCTCAGCCCTAAATAATATTGCCCTAAAAACCGCCACAGAGGAGAGGGGTAATAAATGCGCCATAATGTCCACCATCATCCTTCTAGAAGATTCCATTTGTAGACGCATTCACACTGTCTTCGATCTTCTTTCTTGGCGTTGTTCTTTGATTTCTTCCACTTGAGGGTCTTCATCTTCGTCACTTTGAGTTATACTAAATCTCAACACTTAGCCAATTTCTTGTAACCTTTTCTCCTTCGAGATTGAAACTCATCTTCATCGTGCTTCCACTTCAAGTCATCGTGCTCTGGCCTCAACATTTCTCCTACAAAACAAGCAAGGAGAGGGGTATTAGAATACTTCATGATATAAACTTAACTCACTCACCTGATCCTCACGCTCCAACTTTCAAGCGTTCATCGCCAACTTTGTGTTCAAGTTCATGCCTTAGATAAACTTCATCTTTGAGAAATTCATTTCACCTGCTGGAGCTCTGATAACCTCGATTTTATTCATTTCTGGCTCAAGTAAACTATCTTCACGAAGGATTGAAGCAAATTCACCTAGGCAGTTTCTTTCAAATCCATTGTCTGGAAAATCTTACCTTGAAAACACATTCTCTTCATTTTTGCCTTAGAAAATTTTCAAATTTCCCTTAGGAAATACATCAACCTGGTGCTCACTTAAAATCCTTATCCCAAAATTCTCGACAAGCTGTGGAAGACCTTAAAATCAACTCCTCATCGATAATCTTCGATACCCAGAAGAAAATTTTCTCCATAACGCATCGAATTCATGGGTACCCAACGAACGGGTTCATTTAATTTTCTTGAATTTTGAACCTTAGAAAATATTCTTTCATCAAATTTATTCTCGTTCTTCGATCCCCTCTGAGAATTTTGTTCTGACTTGGAAAATTTTATCAATCCTGTGGAGCTGGCATTCACTGACTTCACCCCTGGCAACTCTGCTTGTGCTTCAAGAGAATCTCCATCACCTCCCCAGACTTAGGCATTTTTCTAAGGGAGAACACTTTGTGCCTTAGAAAAATTTTAAATCATCTCTTGGGAAAATTTTGCATTGGAAATTTTATATCCAGCTCGATCCACTTTGCCTGTGAAAATACCAACTTCACTTAGAAAATTTTATTCACAGAGATGCCTGGCACATTTTATTTTCTAGCCACCACTTCGCATTTTTCTCCATACTTGCAAGGCAATTTTATTTGAAATTCCAACGCCCTTGGAAAATTCTCAACACTTTTCAACTTTAGGCGCCTAGCACTTAACATTTTATTTCCACCACCCTTGGCATATCACTTCATCACGCCTTAGGAAATTCTCCAACACCTTTCAACTTTAGGCGCCTAGTACTTTATCTTCACACTCTACACGCCTTAAAACTTTTCCAACATCCACCACCTTGAGCGCATGTAACACACTTGAGAGGAATATTCAAATCCACGCCTAGCATTCAGCAAGCTTTCACCACGCCTAGAAGAGAATTTTCACCCACCTTTACCTTATTTACTACCTTTATTCACCTTTCACATCTCAACTTTGGGCGCATTTGAGGCATAGAGGAGGATGGGCGCATTTCTTAGGTGGTGAAGGATGAGATAAGTTGACCTTGTTGACTCCTTTGTCCTTTGGCGCATTTTGATGTAGGTGGAGGATGAAGCATCTCAAACGTCTTTTCAGCTTCCATTTTTTGTCTTTACATGGCCCACTTTGGGCGCATTTTGCCATGCAAGAAGGATAGAAGATGTTGACTCTTTTGACTTTTTGAGAGATGGGCGCATTTGCTAGGTGATGGAGGATGAAATGCTTGCCTTAGAATTTTTTTTCCATGCTTCCTCACTGGCTGGCGCATTTTGCATGCCTTCAGGATGAAAAGAGTTGACTTTCTTTGACCAGCTTATGGCTTGGGCGCATTTCACCATAGGAGGAGGACGAGTTTGCCTTAGAATTTTTTTCTTGATGTCTCTTTGAGCTGGGCGCATTTTGCTAGGTGAGGAGGATATCCAGACTTAGAAATTTTTTCAACCTTCCTGAGTTCTCTTGGGCGCATTTTGCCCTGTGTGAATGATGAACTCATACTTAAAAAAATTTTATGCCTCCTTACTAGCTGGGCGCATTTTGCCATAGCAACTGGATGAAACTTCAGACTTAGACAAATTTCTTCGTTTTTCGCCAGCTTCTCATACCCTGCTATTTATAGTAAACCTTCTCATTTTGCACTTCTGAAGATTGGATCAACTTGAAATTTTGAACGTAGCATCCTCATAGCTCTATTGTCCTGTCGACACTGCCATTTTTAGCTGACCTGCTACTTTTAGCCTGTTTTTGAAGGTGGTTTACTATAAATAGTAACCTCATGTTTCTGATAGCTCCCATGCTCCGATCGAGTTGAAATTTTAATGAGATGCTCCTCACCACGTGACTTGTCTGTCGACACCACTGCATGTAGTTGATTTACTATTTTTAGCCAGTTTCCAAATTGACTTACTATAAATAGTAAGTGCTCCGATCGACTTGAAATTTCACCAGCAGATAGCCCGAAGGACGCTGATCGCGGTGGTTTACACCGGTTTTCGAAAATTCTGACTTTTTACGCCTATTTTTGGGTCCCGAAGCTGGAAACCCTAATTCGCTCTGCATGCGTATCAAATGACATCTGTTTCTCTGCGTTTCTGTGGCACTGCGATCAGCTCGTGATTTTGAATTGCTGGGAGGCGGCTGCCGGGGCACACCTGCTAAAAATAGCAAGTTCCTTACTGAGTGAGAATCTCCGTTTGCATGTCACACCATCGCGAAGCTCTCGAAAAACCCATCAGGAATCACCTGACATGCAAAAGAAACCCTGACATGCAAACCCTAAAAATAGCCTCGGAAGGCTGAATTCTGAAAGTTGTCATCTTGACTTGCATGTTATATCGTCGCGAAGGTCTCGAAAAACCCAGAAGGAATATGCTGACATGCAAAGAAAAACTCTGCATCTGAACCCTGAAATTCGTGTCGAAGCCAGACTGCTAAAAATAGTAAGTCGTCGGTTTTCGCTCAAATTTTGCACGCGAGCAGCCTGATATACTCTAAATGCCGTGTGACTGTCGGAATCTCGAAAATGTTGACGAATCGCCTGTAATCTCACACTTACTAAAAATAGTAGGTACCTCGGAATCTGTTGAAATTCTGCTGAAAGCCTGCTGGAAACATGCTGACAACAATGTTAAGCTCAATTTTCAATTTACTCACCCTATTCGACCTCAAATTGGTTGGAAAGGCTCAAAACCCTAATTTCATACTTGGCCAAATTTCACTCGTTCAAGTTCAAAGACGGGAACGTCCCCGGAAGGCAGACCATAGAAAAGAGACAGACGGAGAGAGAGACCAAAAACCAAAGCCAAAAAGACCAGAATGGAGCAAAAATTAGGGGTCCCCATTTGAATGGGGCGATGTGTGAAAAAGGTCACAACAGATCCCAAACCCGGAATGGAAGTCTGCCATGCCTAAGACCCTCTGACTCCCTCTACGCTACCTTGATCTTAACTTCACCATGCCAGGAGTGGTGAAGCAAACCAATGGGACCCATCCAAAACATAGTACCAATCCTGTCGCCACCTAGATCCCAAAACAACTGAACCCCACATCCAGTCGCCATATAGAGATAAAAATATCTGGAAGCGTCTATAACACAATATCTCTCTACAGCTCTCGGTAAACTCCCATGGATGTGATAACTAACCAAACCATCATGTAAACTACCACTACCACCTCCATGAAACCTAGAAGTAGCAAACTCTGTCAGGTACACACGAGCATGATGGAAATCCAACCTCTGATCCTGCAAGTAATTCCCTGCAAACAACCCAGTCGGAAACTTGCAGCCGCTAATCCCATCTTCGGAAGATGGTAAATCTGCACACAGTATTGGGCTACTCCCCTCAACTGCACCCAAAGGAAAATCCTGTGCATAAGGATTGTGCATCAAATACAGATCATGTACTAGTGGATCAAAAGTAAAACTATAGGCACTCCTCACTAAGTACACATTGCAAAACTCCTTTGTGATCTCTGTTTGGAATTTCGATGCACTAGGAAAATTGCAAACACTGCGATTATCGCTCAATCTTGAACCGGTTTTAGGAGTGTTATTGGCTTCCAACTTGAAGAGTGGATTATCATAGGTCGAACCACCATCCAACTCAAATAACGGATTATTCACAAATTGCACAATCTTTCTATTATGATTTGAATCATCCACCGCTGAGCCCCTGGAATAGTAGATTAAATCATACTCCTGAATTGGTTCATCAAGCGACCAATCATGATCAACTGCATGGGATAAAATAACTGATTTGCTTCCAGAAAAGGGAAACAAATCATCATAAGAACCGATCTCCCACTTGAATGGTATTCTGCCTACCTCCTGTGAAGAAGAGGGAGTAGTGTCGAGAGTTGTCACACAACTCTTCGATGAATCAACTATTATGTTGCAAGAGCTTTACACAATCGCCTCGCAACACTCCGGCTAAGGGATTCAATCTCTCGTGAGAATTCAGGTGTACCATGTGGTTCTCGCAACTTTTAATACCAATATAATTTGCCCCATATGTATCAATCGTTTCTCAGAATTGATGGATGTAAATCTCATCTCAATAAGCAATCAGTGGATATAAGGATCCTGCATCAACGATGTAATCGTATTTTATATCTGCAGCTACTTGCATCAAGCAAACCCTCTAATCTACAAAGTAGTTTAGTTCCAAACTGCGGATCTAAAACCTCAAGGCTCCAACCGGGTGCTCGCAACGCAGTCCATAGTCACCTCAAGCTCATGGAGTGAGCTTCATCGGGATCTGCTCCTCCTTCAATTTTACCAAATGCAATCCTACTCGAGAAGAAACTTGTCCTCAGTAGCGTTTCTTTAGGTAGTTTTGTTTCATCATTCCAATTGCTTCTCGAAGTGCATGTAACTCTGCAAGGGAAAAACCACTATCACCGTGCTCATCTGTCAAAGGAGTACTCCAACCATAGGTAGCCAACATCTGACGAGCAACATCAAAATGCTCAAGGGTTGTGGCAATCATATTGTCATTCACTTTTAGTTGCCCAACCAAATGATGAGGATTTTGTAGCTTATGACCCCCATACAAGTTTTCCGGTTCACAATATGCACTATGATATGAGACTGACTCGTCATCACTCACTACATGATAAGCAGCATCATGTGTGCTTTCATCCATGCACACCTCAACATGTAAAGTACTGCTGCTTTGTACCTCAAAAGATGGCTCAACTGATAAGGTAGAAGTTGCTGGTATGACAGTATCTTCACACACCTCCACTCTCAAAGTAACTGCATGCCCATCCAAAGCATGATCCTGGGATTCCATAACAACATATGAATCTTCTAGCTTGTTTTCAAAGGTCTGATCTGGAAAATCAGACTCACCACGACATGAATCCTCCACATACCATGCATCATTAGTACCCAATTTCTAAGTACTTTCATGTGACAATTCAATAAGATCATTTTGCACACGTGGAAACACTGCTGTCTCATGCTCATGCAAAGTTTCATCATCGCTGTCATGAAAATCAGAAGTAGCCTCCATAGTAGAAACTTCTTGAGTCACCTCTTGCAAGGACGATGTAGGTAAATCATTACCCAAAACTGTGCTAGTGCTTTCTTGGATCAAATCAGCGTGCCTATCAAATTCATCATATAAATTTTTGCATACTTTATAAGAATTTGAAGATACCAAATTGTTCTGATGAAGAGTTGTATCGTTTTTATATGTAGATTCTCTATCCATTTCATGTGTACACAATTCAAGAGCTATAGTGTGATATTTCTTCCTTGCATACTTTGTCTTATGGCAAAGACTCAGGTGCAAATCCATGTAACTCATGAAAGGAAGTTCCTTCTTAAGTTTTTAAGGAAGAGTGCTATACTCCTTAAACATGCTAATCACTTCTTCTTTGTTTTGTG
>VDFB02122992.1:0-25217 GCA_007258455.2 Sequoia sempervirens
CAAACTCTTCATCACTCTCACAATAAACATGATTCATTGATTGTGAATTTGAATTACATTCCAGGTATTCACTATATGTAATTTTTTCCTTCACTTGTGGAAAAGTGACTTCACGAGCATCTATATCATTGCATTCTTTAGGTGAAGAATATGTTTCCATATCATCATTAGAAAATCAATCACAATCTTCAGAGAATCCATTAGAACTATCAACCTCATCATAATTTTAATCACAAGAAAAATACTCATTGCATAAACCATGTTCAAAATCTTCAAAATGAATGCTTGAGGTTGCACTTTTAGAATCATAATGACTGATTTGTAATAAAGTATCAACAATACGTAACTCGGTACTTCGTTCCAGTTACGTATTGCTGTTGTTACCTGAACTTTTATTGTCCATTTGGTTTGGTAAATATTTAGGCCTTTAATAGGGCTGATATTTTAAGGAGCACTATGTTGTGTGTGGGATGTATGAATCCCAAATTTGAGGCTTTTTTGGATGGGGAAGGTGACTCGAATCCCACTATTTGTTCTTCTTGATCTCTACACAGATATCTAGGTTTTCCAATTAGCTAAAAATCTGACATTTTGACATCTAAGGACAATATGACAATCACCCTGGAATAAAACCAAGATCAAATATTAAAAAATGTGGTCCCCATAGACAAGAAAGCATGAAATAAGTGCAAGTAGTACAAAACCATAGCCTAACTTGATTCCCACAACTTCCTACATAGATAGTTTGTCAAGCACAAGATGGAACCTATTTTCAATGCCCCTACAAACAAAAGTTCATTGTATTTTGTAGGAAAAGTGCCTATTTTCATGTGGGTTCCATCAGAGAGGAAAACTTTGTAGCAGTCAACTGGGCTTTGATCACCACCTATTTTTTGGTAAGACATTAGTTGAAGAACTGGAGATGGGACAATATCTCCAACATCGATAGATCGTATCGCATGTGTTGTTAAGGTTGGACGTACATTTGATTCCTACATGGCAGTTTTACTCAACCAAGCCAAAGCAATGAGATGTTCAAGGCTGCAAGACAACTCTAGAATCAAAAGCAAGGGAAAGAGGCAACACAAAATAAATCAATTATTTGTATCAGATATGCAGACACGTAGATAGTTATACATGGTGAGAGGATCAAACCGACTTCAAAACTGCATACAATAAATGAATATTAAAGGAGGGAAAGGTTGAGCAAGAAAAAAAATAGGATTATATTTTTTGTTGAATATAAACAAGGAAGCACATAGCAATGTTAACACATTTGAAAACTGCAACCCTTTTTTTCCTAACACATAGGCCACTCCCAAATGGCTAGCAAATCAAAAGAATAAGGAGACATAAAGATATTGAATATAAATTAGTTAGAATATATAATACAAGGACTATTAGTTCAAATGAAGCATATTCACTGTTCATTGGATGAAGATACCAAAGAATAGATATAATTCTTAGCAGCAAAAAGGAAACAAGGAAGAGACTTACAAGACTTGTGCCTAAGGAATATTTAGCATCATGGGGAGAGCTAGAGTCCATCAACATTGCTAGAGTTTCTCTTTTAAAAGTTGAGGGTTGCAATGTTGGTGCCCGACTACAAGATCTATGCCACAACAACATGAGGGCCAAATGTTTAATTAAAGAAACAAAGGCTAACAAGAACCCTGACATAAATTTATGTGCCCATTTAGCCTTCGTGTACCTTGATTTGCCTCAATATATCCCTTTTTTCATTTTTCCATAACTTTTGACCTCAGAGGCAAAATTTTTGAAACAATATATCGTTGGAAAGCTAGCAAGCCCAATTTTCTCATGGTACAATTACTTTTTAGATATTTTGTAGTTTGGGTGTAATTTTTTGTTCGTTGAAGTGAAAGATGCTATTTTCACTCCCAAGCTCATATAACTTTAGAATGCCCTTATTTTGACCCTGGTGTTGAAAGGCCCCGAAAGCCTCAGAAGTTACTCATGCAGTTCTTTCCACATTTTCCTGCATGTCTTGTTAATCTGGCTTTCATACCTTTGTCCTGGTTAATTGCCTGACATATTGACAAATTTGAAACCCTTTTGTTCCTCATGGATGTCATTTGGTAGTTATTTTTATATGTTTTTTCAATATTTTGTCCCTTAAATTTTGAGGATCACTGGGTAAGCAATCTCTCTATAAACAATGGATGAGATAAAGTGCAACATCGACAAATTTATTTGGGATTTTAGTGCTTATGTAAGGTTGTGCCATATTTGTACTGTTGTATTTTATTATAAAGGTCATGGGGGTTCTGAGTATTTTTTTTTTCCCACTACACCTTTGTTTAAGGAGGTCCTCCATGACAACAACAATAATAGATCTGCAGATCCCACCCTCTCATGTAAAAAGCCTTGAGCCTTTTTGCATTGTCACTTTTAGCAGGTGTGCTTTTCTTGTGCACTCCTTTCTGGGAGGTTTTTTCTTTCCCTCTCACAAAATTACAGGTGCGGCTATAACATTTCAATGGATTTGTCGCCTCCAGCCTCACTATGGGGGTATTATACTGTTCATGCTAATGCTTCCTTAGTTTTTCCTTGGAAGGAATATTCCATCCTCTGTTGATTAGTGTTCTTCAGACTATTGGCACCTGTATTTTCAACTTTCAGTGGTTGAGTAGTGTCATTGGCGTCACTCATACAGAATCATGTTCCATCTATATTTTCGATCATTGTTCGAGTAGTGTCACTGGGGGCACTCATGCAGATTGTTGTCTTCTTGATCTTGATCATCCTATCTTTAGAGGAGGTTCTTCGGCACCATAGCAGTCATCTTTCAATGGTTATTTGTAGCCTCTTCTTGCTTCAATGATGTTCTTCATGTCTTTTGTTTCTCTCTTCTGGAGTGGAGTTTTCTCCCACTGGGTTTTTCTCCTTTTCTTTGTTTGTGAGAGATTCTTCATTTGTGCATGGGTACCTAACATGGCCTTGTTTTCGAGACCCATCTTTTGCATCTTTGCATCATTTGCATAATAATCTTCTCCCTAAGCTGCACTTATGGGGGAGTGTTGGTGTAATTAATTATTTAATTACACTAGCATAATTTTACTTAGGAAAAAGATTCATTTTTAGAAAGTCTTAGTTGGATTTTCTAGAACTTATCTTATCTAATTGAAATAAGTAAGCTTATCTAGTTGAGGTATCTTTTAGTTCAAGTTAGGTTTAGGGTTGTGCATGCATTGAATTTTTAAGGTATCTCATGTATCAATTGTAAAATACCTCATTTTGAATCCTTGATCAATATTTAGCAAGCTCTTTCTTGCATATCCTCTTGTGGAAGGTTTATCATTGTTCTTTGCAAGTGTTCCTGGGTGTTGAGCTAATTTCTTTAGCTCTTACACTATTGAGGCTCAAACAAATAACAACTATTTTCCCAAAAGAATAAACATCGAGAAGCGTATGTATGTACATTGTTTACATCTACTTTGACATACATACATATCTACACATAGGAAAAATTAATATTGTTTCATTTATGGATTTCATTATGTGGTGATGGTTGCAATGCAATAAAATAGTCTATGATGTTTTCCATAAGTCATTGTTAATTGTTGTTATCTAGCTTTGGCTATATTGTTTCATTTTTTGATATGTAATAAAATAGTAAATCTTATAGATTTTATGTTGTTATCCATAAGGCATTGTTGACTATTGTTGCCACTCATTTTATTTTCCCTATGTGGAGAAATCTACATATGTGAAATTAGATGCAGAAAACATTATTATATATAGACAATATTTATATGCAACATGCAACCCATTTTCTATATTTTTTTTTACATGGGTTTGTTATGGTGAATTCTTCTATTTTCTATTTTTTTTCCTCTAAAATTTTTTCTTGGCTTTTAACAATGGGTGGACAAAGAAGGTGGGTGAAAGAAAGCAAGAAGGAAGAGGCACATATGGAAAACCCTTTATAGAGCATTTCAAAAATATTCTATGTACTTGCAAAACAACCAACCAAGAATGTACATTGTCCATCACTGCAATCAATGGTGTCATCAATGTTCCATATAACACTTAAAATATATCTTATCATTCCAAGGATGTCCAAAAAAAATAACATAGGGATTAGTATGTATCAATGTTCTTTACATCTACTATGACATACATGCATTCCTGCATATAGGGGAAATACATTTTCCAACACTGCGATCAAATGTCTGCACAATTTTTGATAAGGCATTGTTGGGTGTCATTTTATGGCTTTACCTGCTATCAAAGCTATGAGTGAGGAGGGAAAGCTTCTGTGAAGGTGCTAGTTCAATCATCCATTGTCGAGCTATTTTCAAGGTGGTGGGAGGTTTTTTTTGTGTTTTTTTGCATGAGGCGATAGTTGCAAAAGCAATACAAAAGTGTTGATTGTGATAATTTTTTGTCCATTTTTTGCAGACGCTCAAGAAAGAAGGGAGAATAGAGAAAGCAAGCAGGAAGAGGTGTGGGAAGAGGTGCATATTGGAAAACCCCTTTGTATTTGTAGTTGTTCTTATATATACTTGTGGACATGGTTGTATGCATGTATACATCTACATATGCATATACATAAACATATATGCATGCAATTGAATGTTCTCAATGCATACAACATCTTGATACAAATGTGTGTAGATATATGTGTCTGTAATGCATTTGTATGTGTGAGTGTGTATGCCTATATATGCATTTTCTACATGTATCTTTGAGGTCATGTGTTTATCTATATATAGATATGTCCATTTTTTAATATCAATATAGTTATTTGCTTCTTGTATGTTTTAATTACCACATACTCTTATATCTCCACAATTGTTGTTTACTATTTTGAATGTTTATATGTATGTGTTGGTGTGTATGTGTGTATATGTATTTTCTACATGTATTGCTAAAGCCACAAGTCAACAATCACCAATGTCGTATCGAGAAAAAGATAAACTATTTTATTACTTTGGCAACCATCATGAGTAGAAAGAAACCATACAACAATTAATGTTGATGCCAACTAGCATTCAATTTCACTGGCCTTCTCTATCAACATGGCAAGCACATTTAATATTAAAAATTAAAAAATTCACCACCTTTTTTTCCTGATCAAGAGCTAGAAATATATACACACTGTAAAAGTATGTGTTTCTTTTTTTGTGTTTCATTTTTCTTTTCTTGTGTGCAGATATGTATGTATGTGAAATTATATGTAGACAACATTCATATATACTCCTCCCCATATTTATTGTTTTGGTAAGATAATTGTTATTTATTTCGTCGTCAAAAGAAATTCTTACAATAACAAGCTTTATATTAAGCATAATAAGAAAGATTTCTTGCCACAATGTGTTGAGAATATTTTTGAAGTTATTTAAGGAAGAAGTTCTATAGAGTGTAATGGCCAGTTTTGAATTAACCCTATTTCATAAATTCCTTATCTTTGATCTGCTACTTCTAGTTTAATGACCCTCATCAAGAACATGTAGAAATGCATTGTCTAAAAGTGGTTTTCTTTAGAACAGTTGATTAATAGTAAAGAGGGTGGTGAAGCAAGAAGGCCAGCAAAAATTTTGGCTGAAGTACACATAATAAGGGAAACCCACAAAATAGGAGGTTGCATAATTTTCTCATTTGATTTCTATGGTTTTAATCTTCTTGTGTTGGCTGGGTGTATAGTATATTGTTGCTACATGTGAGTTTATAAAGTTATGTTGCATATGTCTATCTTAATATCACTATGGTTGCATAACTTAGAATGATAGGTTGCATATTAAGTACAATAAGAAACATTGGTTTCACCATTGATCACAATAGGGGACAATGTAACATGTTCTTGTTCAGGGGTTTGGTGATAGCCTATGAGGCTCCATGACCCAATACAGTAGGGTGGAGAGCATGCCTTCTTTTTTTGTGTTTCATTTTATTTTCCCCATGTGTAGATATGTATGTGTGTGAAATTAGATACAAACAACATTCATATGCACAACAACCTCTATATTAAGTGTGATAAAAATATTGATATCACCATTGATTACACTGGTGGAAAATGTATTATGTTGTTCTACCACTATAATCAATAGTGAGACCAATGTTTCATCTCAAACTTAATATACAACCTATCATTAGACCCTGTTGTATTTAAAGCTAAGAAATAATTTTTTTGATGGCTATGGAAAGATCATTGTTCACGTATCAATAATTAGTGAAGGTACTAATGATCATTTTAAAATTGTTACTTTGATGGAGTTAGACATGACATCAAATTGGGTTTATTTAGTTGGTTATTCATTGTGATAAAGTTATGGTGAATTAATTGTTGGTTTATTGATGCATAGCCATACTATTATATCAAAAAAATAAAAGAACATTAGACCATGCTGTATTGAAAACTCAGAAATAATTTTGCTTGATGACCATGGAAATAAGATCAGTGTTCATATATCAATAATTAGTGAAGGTATTGATGACCCAAAAAAATAGAACAACCCCGCAACCCAAATTTTTTTTTTTAAACACTGGATTACATGGGAAAACAAAAGAATTGACATTAAAGAAATGCAAGGGGGGGGGGAAAAAACCATGATAACATAAACTATTTAATTTCCTTGCAACCATCGACACTACATGGGAAAACAACCAACAATGCCTTATTAAAAACAACATAAACTATATAACATTAACTATTTTATTGTGTCGCAACCATCACCATAAAGCAAAATCCATAAATGAAACAATAATGGTTTCAACAGTGACCTAGAAAATTTCTTTTCTCAACAGGACCTTATCAAAAATAAAACAATATAAACAAAATTCATATATACTCTGTAAGACCCCACCTTGTGTTTGAATCACTTTACCTTACTTTCTTATTTGCATTCTACTAACCAATGGTCAGATAAATTAAAAGTGAAAAATAAAGTGATTGTGTTGTCATTTATTTGTTCTAGTTGGTATTATGTGGTTATTGTTACTTCCTAGATCCAATGTTTAACCCTATTTAAGTATTTCATATGTTATCATAGTAAACAATTCTCGAACTCATTAAATTGCTTCCTTGAAAATAATTCTCTGTGTGCTTGTGTTGATTCCACTAGAATTAGTATTTCTTGTAAATTGAGTCACTAATTGTCATTGTTTAACTTTGTGTAAAAAGGTAAGACACATCTTCGATTCTTATAGTACTTCTTAACTTAATGAGAATTGAGATATCAAGTGAATTTTTGTTATTCTGTATTATTCATTCAATTGATTGTGGCTATGATAGTTATTGGGGATAACTTCAATTATATTACGTAAGTCATATAGGCTATATCACATTATAATGATGTTATGTTTTGTATAAGCCATATCATCTTTGCTACTTATTACTCAAGTTTGTCAATACCATGCCAAAATATTAATGTAAGGCCACCTGGTCAACTTTCCATAATGCATGTAGAAATTTTCTAGAATGTGCTAACAATTTGCCCCATGACATAGAGTTCATGGTAGATTTACTTGTTATATACTTACATGGCTATGTGATTCATTGCTTAATTGGCTAGACGAAAAGATCGCTATATTATTGTTTTCAAAAAAAAAAATAATACAAAATTTCTTAACATGTACTATTGTCCTCTCTCTTGACCATTAGTTGTATTCATAGTTATATGCTTATATGCTTTGATTCATTTACTTTTCATGTGCCATTTCTTCATATTCTATCAGTTATTGTATTCTATGGATATAACAAAAAGTTCAGAAGGATATATCATGCTAGTAAAATTTATATGAATTGATATGGAAATAGTTATAAATTCTTATTAAAAAGATCATCTATAGAGAAGACATAAATAAAAGACGAAAACATAAACGACCATATAATTATAGAGTGCATTACTTCATTTGAAAACCTATGGCAATGCCCTTTGAGTGACTATATATATATATATGTACATATATATTGGACTAGATTGTAGTCACAAGGATGGTCCTAGAAATTGTATATCTGTCCTAACCTAAATTAAATGATTTAATTTGAATTCAACTAAATTCCCACCTCAAGTTTCCTTAATATGTATCTATGTACTTGTGTGTAAATGCATACAATGCATTAATTCTAATCCTCAAAAATAAAGTAAACAATTCAAATATCACTTTCATCTCCACATTTCTATTAGTGCCCTCAAGGGAGTATAACCCTACACAATCATTGTCAAAGTATTTTCTTGAATAAAAAGAGTGATGGTTTTGATATTTTATTTTATATCAATGGGTTGATCAAGGTGTCTTAGGAGAGGCACAAGGTAGTCTAATAAATACACAGGTTAAATTATGAGAATAATACAAGATCTTGATCATGGACTTATCTTTGATAAGTTAGAATTTTGAACTTTCATGGTCATAAGCTAATAGAGGAATAAGTAAATAAACAAAAGGATTAGAAATGATTATGAAGTAATTAAATAGTAACTAATTTAATTCAATGCATGTCTTGAAACTGCTACCAACTTTCACCTTCCAGTTTACTCCCTTGGATATGATTTCTGCACGTCAACAAAGATTTTATGAAACTGTAAATCTATTAAGAAATTCGTTTATGTTTCTTTCATCTTTTGAGTGGATTACCTCGAAGACCAAGGTGAGTGGGATATGGGAAATTTATGTTGTATACTACTCATATATGAGTGGGAAAAGTAAATGAATGAATAAATTAATATCTTGAGTAGGGAGCCCATTTAATGCAATAGAAAATCATGCATTTGATTGACTCAAAGCTTGTGTGTGTCAGGATTTTTGAGCTCTCTGCCTCACCACCTGTCATTTTCTCACAGTAGGCATAGAGGAGGTAGGTGTACCCCATACGTTTGCATAGGGAAGCTATGGCACTAGATTTATGCAGCTACACAGCCCAATGACAATTGGACTGCATTGACAGTGTAAATCAGGAATGACTTTTGGGGATGCAAATTGATAGGGAAAGGTCAAGCAGAAGAGTTTTGGGAGTATGGGCTCATTTGGACATCGTTGGATTTTAGCTTGGGGGAATGCATTGATGGAGGAGGTGGAGATGAGATCCCTCAGGCAGATCGCTAGAGCTTTTAAGGAGTTGGCATCTGCTATAATTTCAGGGGGGGAATGATGAGAAGAAAGGCGGGGGGGTAAAGACGTTTGCACTGTTCGTGAGCTGGGAATGGCGTTCAGAGAATTTTCATAGTGAGTTGGACAATTGTTCCTCCATCTGATCTCTTGATCTCTCACTAAGTTTGCGCTGACAAGTAGGACCTCCGACCATCCATCGTTAGAATAATCATATATATTGTTTATTGTGGTGCTGGACTGTACATTTTAAATCCTTACGCATGAATGATTTTCTTTGTTTCTTTCAACCTGTACATGGGTAGACCATTTGGTGCTGAGTGTTATTTCATTATAAAACAATTTTATCTTTATGAAAATGCAAGCATTGGTTATGTGGTTTTATCGGTGGTGATTGCAGTTTAATATATATATATATAAATATAAAAAAATGGGAAAATGTATTGGGTTGAATCACCTCATGCTGTGCTTTATTTCATTCTTAAACAATTCTATTGTTATCTGTTAAACGAAGGCAGGCATTGATTCTATGATTTTTATCCATGGCTACTTTCATATGTGATGCTAAGGTAAAATAATGCTTATCTCTGCTATATTCAACTGTACTATTAGTCCTCCCCTTTTATGATATATCAAGAAGTTTTACTATGATGGCTCATAAATAATTCTAGCTATATTACGTAACTGTCCAAATAATTTTATATTAGATTGTTTGAATGTCTATGATATGAATCGGGTATTGGTTTTCATATGGATTCGATCTCTGATGAATTGTTTCTTTTTGTACCTGGTACTTAAACTGTTCAAAAACTGCACGTTGCAAAATTTTGAGCTTCCCAACTATGACCTTGTGCTATGCCTAATTAACTTGTATTATATTATTGTGTTGCATGTAGAAGTCTCCTATTACACCTGGAAAGGAGTATAGAGGTTTTTTTAAAAATTTCCTCGAATACCCATGTCAAATAGAGGTTACTTATTCTATTTTTTCTTGACTGTAAATGTTACCTATTTCTTCATGGATGTTAGCACCATTTTGCATTGTTTTGGATCTGTACACAAACAATAAATGTCTCCATCGTATTTAGATTACCAATGCAGTCAAGTTCTTGTCTAATTAATAATCATATCATTGAAAATTGTATTGAGGGATTATTTCTTTTTGAATCGACATCTTTTTTTTTCTTACCCTTCACCACATCATAACCTGGTCTCTGCAAACAAGATGCAAGTAGCGTATTACTGTATGTAGAGTCTAAGCGAATCATTCATATCATTTGCAATAAGTATACTTTAATAGGGCAGCACCATTGCTTTACATAATATAAGGTGGAATAAAACCTTAGGCTGAAGGTCTTGTGACTAAGAATGTTCAATGCCTTAAACTTTAATTCAATATCAGCATAAAGGCAAGTTCCACATCCAGATTCGAGTATTTTATGTCCTTCAATCTCTCCAAATGAAGTAATTGGATGGTTTTCTTCACCTCCTTGGCTGATTTGGGTGTCACTAATTGATTTATGGCAGATCCACTATAGTGATGTCCTTGGACTAGAGTTAGGAACCTTCCACCCCTGAGATCTGTATACTGTATGTTGAACCCTCAACATCAAGAGCCTTATATTGAGTAATGGAAAGTCACATAAATGGGCGATGGCATTGTTCATATTAAATAAGAGAACAATTTAACATTAATTAAACTACCACATATATAATAATTTTGTTATTATTAACAAAGAAATAAATGATAACAGTGACAACAAAAAGAACCACAACATAAATTATACCTGATGCTCTCGAATGCAAGTTTCACGATTTCATATTTGTTCATCCTTCACCCTGTGTATGGATCAAGAGATATCATTGCAGAGGCAATGTGGTATTGTCCTCCTTTGGCTTTTGTCGCTTAAACTCACCGTATCACCCCTGTTTGAGAAGTGAAGACAAATCTACATAGGATGAATTTTAGGATAAGACTTAAGGAATTAAAGCAACAAAGATTTTGGGGATCTGAAAACTCCAAACAAAAAGAAAAGCGTTGCCTTAAAAAAATTTAAATGTATGCTTATGCTTGATTTATTCATAGGTGGGGGCGGTCTCTTTAGACGAGGCACTAGCATAGCAATACTCTAAATCTAAGTTTAGCATAGTGGGAGGCAATAAAGATAAGGAAAATTTAATTCCTTACCCTTATTTAATCATGCTAAAAATGTTAACTTGAGTAGAATTTTAGTTCGTTCTAGATGTTTTATTTAAAACCTTTGGGTAATTTTTGTGTTGTACTAGCAATACTTAAGATTTAGTTATTGGTTTGTTACCTTGTGGCATTGTGTGTGTCAATATAAGTATTAATGTATATGCTCCATTTTCCACTAGTGTATCTTTATTTAAGTATTTGACCCCCAACTTCACCTAAGTGGGTGGCAGCCGTTTGTGAAACTGTCTAGGATAATGAACCCTAGAAAGGGTTGCGTACCCACTTTTGTAGTACACATTTTATATGGGACTCATGATACCCTTGAATGGAGGATTGAACCTTGGTATAATTAAATGTAATTATGTTGTGAGTATGAATGAGGTTGAGTCATCTTTTGAACCTAGTGGATATACCCCATGTGGGTGAGTCAAATGAGTTGAAGAAACTCAAGTGTCGAACTATGGTGCCTTTGCGAATTATATACGTAGGCAAGGCCATCTAAGATGAGCCCCCGAGGACTAGGTCTGGCCCCTAGGATTTGTTCTTTTATTATTTTTGTGATTACTACTTATATATATATGTTATTGTTGACTTGTGGCTTATATAATGTTTCAGATTCATTTTGGGTTGATTGGACTATTTAAGTCTACCTTGGAGATGCGAATTTTGTGTCTCCTATTGAATTGGCCATGATGGTCTAAACAATTTAGCTATCTAACTAAAATAAGTATAGTTTATGATTGGTCAAGAGTTGTATGTCTTTTGGTTGTGTCTGCTTTGGTGGAAAAATTTGAGAGTCTTGCAAAACATGAGTGAACGAAATTTGGAATTTGTGTTTTGTCCTTGACTATTTTTTGAGTGTTAATTTTAGGGCATTACATTTTGGTATCAGAGCAAGGTTGCAGCTCTAGGATCTCTGATTAGTGTTGTACCCTTTTTGGTGTTGTTTCTGTGAATCTCCCTTGTGTGCTTACCTCCTTGTTGTGACTAATGTTTGAAATGACCCTATGATGTCTTTCCTCCCTTATCCTTTAGTAAATGTTGTTAGATTTGATTGAGTATTACATACCTCGATGCGAATGATGTAAGGGATTATGAAATAAATGATACTAGGTTCATGAACCTTAAGTGGGAAAATGATAGCGAGATAGTAATGCTTCTTAAAGAAATTATATAGCGTGTTCTCTAAAAATTGGATAGAAGAGTAGTGATTTAACCATGGCTGGGTTATGATCTCCTTGTGGAGAGGGATGGATAGAATGATCTTATGTTGTCCTTCCTTTCTTTATTCTTGATAATGGTTGTTAGATCTAATCAAGTACTACATATCCCTGTTATGAATGATGCAATGGATTGTGGGACCAATGATGCTATGTTCATATGCTTTATGTAGGATAGGAGTAGTGAAATACTAATGTCTCTTAAGGAATCATATATTCTACTCTATAAAATCTAGATAGAAAAAGTAGTGATTAAACTTTGTTGAGATGTGAAACCTTTCTCTATGTTGTTAAGTTGATAGAGTATTATGTAACCACATGTGGATGATGCATTTGACTATGATGGGGGTAAGCAACTAAGTTTTGAGATTTTGACTTGGTAAAATCTAAATATAAGTGCACCTGTGTACCCTTCCTTAGGACTTGTAAATGGTTAATATTATAAATTTCTTTTAACAAATTAAATGTGTCGATTGGATGTTCCATTCATGTTGGTTAGCATGTTGTGGTGAACTACCCTTGTGAAAACCAAGTCAATTTGCAATAAAAATGGAAATGAAAACAAAGTGAATGGATAGAAAATGTTAGTTCAATTCATGGATATTATTATTATCAAATTCGCCCTCGTTCTACCCTATAACCATGAACCTTATGGAGGTGAAGGGATGATCCTTAAGGAATGACTATTGTGTGGATAATGCAATCTTACTAAAGTAAAACATCATCTAACTTCATAATGCAAGTGAATAACTAAGTGCACCACACTATAATTCTTAATTCTAAATCTATGTGCCTTGGTGTGATTTGAAAATATAAATCTTTCCTTGTGCGTGGAGAAAGGAAATGCATCCAAATAGTGCATGATACCTTGGAATAAAGTGAATGTATGTTGTGTAACATTATCTTGTAGATATGAAATAAAGGTGTTGGATTGGTTCAAGGACCTGGGTCCCAAAATTGTATTCCCATCTTAGGATGTATGCATGAACTTGTATATGGAGTCAATTGCAATGAGTAAAAGTTTAGAGATAAAATAGATTAGTGGAACCATGTGCATAGTAAATAATTAACGATGGTGGAGATTGAATAAATGCAGTAGTAAACCTTGCATTGTTAAATTCTGAATTAAGTTGTTATTTTATTATGTGGCATGTCAAAAATATAGAATGGAATGTGCGTCATAACCACATAACTTTGGTGAGACTTAAGGTCCCCAATTGTATTATTACTTATAGAAAACCATATAAATGTTAACTCATTAGAAATGCAAATGTTAAGTGTGTGATTAAGTAAAATTTGAGTAAAAAGGAATGTTGTGCTTGTGGTGCTAACCAACTAGACTATGTTTTCCTTATCATGAGTTGAGTATCGAACAACTTTTCTTAAAAAGTGTATCATGGTTGTGTAGGCCACTTGGTAGAATAGAATGTTTGCGGTTTAATTTATGTGTAAGGAAATGATTTTGTGGCTCTAAAAGATGAAAATTGGAAAGAGAAGAGAAAATAGAAGTTATTTTGTATTCTCGATGTATGTGAAAACCCCATAATGTGATTTGTATGTTTTGCATCTTTGACTCATATGGAATGGGATGATAAGATTCTTGATAGTTAATGTGATTTGTCATGTGGAAACCAGTATATGTGTTGTTCCCCAAGTACGAGATACAGGGTATTCGACTTGGGATAAGGGTGGTGGACGTCTAGTACGATCCCCTATGTGTACCCTTCGTGATTATCTTGTGTAGTTGATTTGTTGTGAAGTGGAGTAAGCATGAAATGTGTGGATGTGTATTTATTAAATGAAATGTGATATGTATTCCATTGTGTTAGTCTTATTTTCTTTTATGTTACATGTGTACCTCTAGTGTTTGGTTCCCCCCTTTATGGGAGTGTGATGCCAGCTAGTGTAAATAGGGGTTGAGAGGCACATGTTCTCCCATCGGGAAATTACGAGCTCAGGGCATTGTCCCTAATCCTGAAAAAGGATCTATGTGGAGTCATTGTAATCATCCCATGGATGTTGACTGTAGCCTACTCCCCCACATATGAGAGCCACACTTGTTGGTTCATAGTGCAAACCTATTCCTTGATGTTATAACCCATGGGTAAAGGATGGAATTTTATGGACCACCAGTTACTTATAATTATGTGGTCGGGGACCACTAGTGATTTATATTTATGTGGTCAGGGACCACCAGTGATTCATATTTATGTGGTCAGGGACCACTAGTTACTTGTATTTATGTGGTCAGGGACCACCAATGATGCAGATTTATGTGGTCAGGGACCACCAGTTATTCATATTTATGTGGTCAGGAACCACCAGCTATTGCATGCTATTATACTTGTGTGGTTAGAGAACCACCATTCCCCCCCTCCCCTTAGGTGGCTTGTCAAGTCACATGGTGCTCGTGATGTGCAAATTGTATTGTTGAAATATGAATTGTTCATAATTCTTAATTGAGGTTTTACTTTATTATGTGCCAACAATGTGGAATTTTACAGTCATTTTATTAGGCTATTTAGCCATTTGAAGGTTTTTAAAGTCCAATTTGCCTCAAGGAATTTTTTGAATTTCGTTTTCAATTTAAGATTGAAATGTTGCAATGTAGCTACAATTGATCCTTATTTTGTTTCTCTTGAATTTATAGTTTTCCTTTTTGGCAGTTGTATTAGAAACTTTGATTCAAGTGATCTTATGTTGCTCTATTTGAGGCTTTCTCCTTGTTTGCAAATTGTTGGCATGTGTGATGTAATGTAAAATCTATAAACTACCATATCCCTGGGGGTTCCTTGGCAGATCGTATAGGGGAGTAGATGTGCTAGGGAATTATTTTGAAATGGGTTTGTGAATGGGACCGGTATGGGACGGTCATTAATCCATTCTTCCCCTAGTTTTATGATTGTTCTTATCTGTATGGAGGAGTCCTTAGAGAAGGGCCTCAAGATCATCTTTCCTAATTTTCTATGTTATCCAAGAATATCCATCCTTGTAAACCCCATTGTGTGAGCCTTATGTTGTAAATTATGTGATTGTATGGGGAAAAGCGCACCTAATTGGGAAGAGAATCCTTGCTATTGTTTTGTGTACATGTGAAACTGTAAGTAAATGTGATGTGGCATACCTGTGAACTATGTGTGAAAGTAACAAATAATGCAAGTTAATATTCCTTGAGACATGGTATGAGTGCCATGATTGAGATTTGGTATGAGTACCACAATTTTCATGTAAACTGTTCTCTTAGGAAAATATTTGGACAAATGCGAAGCTAATAATTTTGAGACATGATTGGCCATTGAAACAAAAATATTTTCTAACATCGATGTTTATGGTGCAAAACAATTTTGATGTGTATCCAAGATGCTTAAATCATGGAAAGGATATTTCTAACATGTACTTATAGTTCAATGTATTTCATCCTTCCTTAAAATTGAAATGATAATTAGTGTATTTAAAAATTTATATGTGTTTCTATTTTGGAGATTATAGCCCAAACCTTAGTGACTTCCAGGGGGAAGTCCAATCTAAGGGGAGGGGAATGTAAGACCCCACCTTGTGTTTGAATCACTTTACCTTACTTTCTTATTTGCATTCTATTAACCAATGGTCAGATAAATTAAAAGTGAAAAATAAAGTGATTGTGTTGTCATTTATTAGTTCTAGTTGGTATTATGTGGTTATTGTTACTTCCTAGATCCAATGTTTAACCCTATTTAAGTATTTCATATGTTATCATAGTAAACAATTCTCGAACTCATTAAATTGCTTCCTTGAAAATAATTCTCTGTGTGCTTGTGTTGATTCCACTAGAATTAGCATTTCTTGTAAATTGAGTCACTAATTGTCATTGTTTAACTTTGTGTAAAAAGGTAAGACACATCTTCGATTCTTATAGTACTTCTTAACTTAATGAGAATTGAGATATCAAGTGAATTTTTGTTATTCTGTATTATTCATTCAATTGATTGTGGCTATGATAGTTATTGGGGATAACTTCAATTATATTACGTAAGTCATATAGGCTATATCACATTATAATGATGTTATGTTTTGTATAAGCCATATCATCTTTGCTACTTATTACTCAAGTTTGTCAATACCATGCCAAAATATTAATGTAAGGCCACCTGGTCAACTTCCCATAATGCATGTAGAAATTTTCTAGAATGTGGTAACAATTTACCCCATGACATAGAGTTCATGGTAGATTTACTTGTTATATACTTACATGGCTATGTGATTCATTGCTTAATTGGCTAGACGAAAAGATCGCTATATTATTGTTTTCAAAAAGAAATATACAAAATTACTTAACATGTACTATTGTCCTCTCTCTTGACCATTAGTTGTATTCATAGTTATATGCTTTGATTCATTTACTTTTCATGTGCCATTTATTCATATTCTATCAGTTATTGCATTCTATGGATATAACAAAAAGTTCATAAGGATATATCATGCAAGTAAAATTTATATGAATTGATATGGAAATAGTTATAAATTCTTATTAAAAAGATCATCTATAGAGAAGACATAAATAAAAGACAAAAATATAAATGACCATATAATTATAGAGTGCATTACCTCATTTGAAAACCTATGGCAATGCCCTTTGAGTGACTATATATATATATATTGGACTAGATTGCAGTCACAAGGATGGTCCTAGAAATTGTATATCTGTCCTAACCTAAATTAAATGATTTAATTTGAATTCAATTAAATTTCCCACCTCAAGTTTCCTTAATATGTATCTATGTACTTGTGTGTAAATGCATACAATGCATTAATTCTAATCCTCAAAAATAAGGTAAACAATTCAAATATCACTTTCATCTCCACATTTCTATTAGTGCCCTCAAGAAAGTATAACCCTACACAATCGTTGTCAAAGTATTTTCTTGAATAAAAAGAGTGATGGTTTTGATATTTTATTTTATATCAATGGGTTGATCAAGGTGTCTTAGGAGAGGCACAAGGTAGTCTAATAAATACACAGGTTAAAATTATGAGAATAATACAAGATCTTGATCATGGATTTATCTTTGATAAGTTAGAATTTTGAACTTTCATGGTCATAAGCTAATAGAGGAATAAGTAAATAAACAGAAGGATTAGAAATGATTATGAAGTAATTAAATAGTAACTAATTTGATTCAATGCATGTCTTGAAACTGCTACCAACTCTCACCTTCCAGTTTACTCCCTTGGATACGATTTCTGCATGTCACAAAGATTTTATGAAATTGTAAATCTATTAAGAAATTCATTTCTATGTCTTTCGTCTTTTGAGTGGATTTCCCCAAAGACCAAGGTGAGTGGGATATGGGAAATTTATGTTTCATACTGCTCATATATGAGTGGGAAAAGTAAATGAATGAATAAATTCATATCTTGAGCAAGGAGCCCATTTAATGCAATAGAAGATCAAGCATTTGATTGACTCAAAGCTTGTGTGTGTCTGGATTTTTGAGCTCTCTCCCTCACCACCTGTCATTTTCTCACAGTAGGCATAGAGGAGGTAGACATACCCCATACGTTTTCATAGGGAAGCTATGGCACTAGATTTATGCAGCTACACAGGCCAATGACAATTGACCTGCATTGATGGTGTAAATCAGGAATGACTTTTGGGGATGCAAATTGATAGGGAAAGGTCAAGCAGAAGAGTTTTGGGAGTATGGGCTCTTTTGGACATCGTTGGATTTTAGCTTGGGGGAATGCATTGATGGAGGAGGAGGAGAGGAGATTCCTTAGGCAGATTGCTAGAGCTTTTAAGGAGTTGGCATCTGCTATAATTTTGGGGGGAATGATGAGAAGAAATGCAGGGGGAAGAAAAGTATTTGAGAGATTTTCGAGTGTTCTAGAAAAAAAAGAGATTAAGGGGTGGGTAAAGACGTTTGCACTGTTCGTGAGTTGGGAATGGCGTTCAGAGAATTTTCATAGCGAGTTGGACACTTGTTCCTCCATCTGATCTCTCGATCTTTCACTAAGTTTGCACTGACAAGTAGGACCTCCTGACCATCCATCGCTAGAATAATTATATATATTGTTTATTGTGGTGATGTACTGTACATTTTAAATCCTTACGCATAAATTTAGCTTCAATAATTTTCTTTGTTTCTTTCAACCTGTACATGGGTAGACCATTTGGTGCTTAGTTTTATTTCATTATAAAACAATTTTATCTTTATGTAAATGCAAGCATTGGTTATGTGGTTTTATCTGTGGTGATTGCAGTTTAAAAAATAAAAAAATAAAAAAATGGGAAAATGTATTGGGTCGAATCACCTCATGCTATGCTTTATTTCATTCTTAAACAATTCTGTTGTTATCTGTTAAACGAAGGTAGGCATTGGTTCTATGATTTTTATCCATGGCTGCTTTCATATGTGATGCTAAGGTAAAATAATGCTTATCTCTGCTATATTCAACTGTAATATTAGTCCTCCCCTTTTTATTCTATATCAAGAAGTTTTACTATGATGGCTCGTAAATAATTCTAGCTATATTGGGTAACTATCCAAAGAATTTTATATTAGATTGTTTGAATGTCTATTATATGAATTGGGTATTGGTTTTCATATGGATTCAATCTCTGATGAATTGTTTCATTTTGTCTTCTTATACCTGGTACTTACTCTGTTCCAAAACTACATGTTGCAAAATTTTGAGCTTCCCAACTTTGACCTTGTGCTATGCCTAATTAACTTGTGTTCTATTATTGTGTTGCATGTAGAAGTCTCTTATTACACCTGGAAAGGAGTATAGAGGTTTCTTTTTTATATTTCCTCGAATACCCATGTCAAATAGAGGTGACTTATTTTATTTTTCTTGACTGTAAATGTTACCTATTTTCTTTATAGACGTTAGCACCATTTTGCATTGCTTTGGATCTGTACATAAACACTAAATGTCTCCATCATATTTATATTACCAATGCAGTCGAGTTCTTGTCTAATTAATAATCATATCACTGAAAATTGTATTTAGGGATTTTTTTTTTGAATCGACATCTTTTTTCTTACCCTTCACCACATCATAATGTGGACTCTGCAAACAAGATGTAAGTAGCGTATTATTGTATGTAGAGTCTAATTGAATCATTCATATCATCTGCAATAAGTATAATTTAATAGGGCAGTACCATTGGTTTACATAATATAAGGTGGAATAAAACCTCAGGCTGAAGGACTTGTGACTAAGAATGTTCAATGCCTTCAAACTTTAATTCAATATCAGGATAAAGGCAAGTTCCACATCCAGATTCGAGTATTTTATGTCCTTGAACCTCTCCAAATGAAGTAATTGTTTGGTTTTGTTCACCTCTTCAACTGATTTGGGTGTCACTAATTGATTTATGGCAGATCCACTATAGTGATGCCCTCGGACTAGAGTTAGGAACCTTCCACCCCTGAGATCTGTGTACTGTATGTTGAACCCTCAACATCAAGAGCCTTATATTGAGTAATGGAAAGTCACATAAATGGGCGATGGCATTGTTCATATTAAATATCAAGAGAACAATTTAACATTAATTAAACTACCATATATATAATAATTTTGTTATTATTAACAAAGAAATAAATAATAACAGTGACAACAAAAAGAACCACAACATAAATTATACCTGATGCTCTCAAATGCAAGTTTCATGATTTCATATTATTCATCCTTCACCCTGTGTATGGATCAAGAGATATCATTGCAGAGGCAATGTGGTCTTGTCCTCCTTTGGCTTTTGTCACTTAAACTCACCGTATCACCCTTTTTTGAGAAGTGAAGACAAATCTACATAGGATGAATTTTAGGATAATACTTAAGGAATTAGAGCAACAAAGATTTTGGGGATCCGAAAAATCCAAACAAAAAGAAAATTTTTGCCTTAAAAAAAATTTAAGTGTATGCTTAAGCTTGATTTAGTCATAGGTGGGGTCAGTCTCTTTAGACGAGGCACTAGCATAGCAATACTCTAAATTTAAGTTTAGCATAGTGGGAGGCAATAAAGATAAGGAAAAGTTAATTCCTTACCCTTATTTTAATCATGCTAAAAATGTTAACTTGAGTAAAATTTTAGTTCGTTCTAGATGTTTTATTTAAAACCTTTGGGTAATTTTTGTGTTGTACTAGCAATACTTAAGATTTAGTTATTGGTTTGTTACCTTGTGGCATTGTGTGTGTCAATATAAGTATTAATGTCTATGCTCCATTTTCCACTAGTGTATCCTTATTTAAGTATTTGACCCCTGGCTTCACCTAAGTGGGTGGCAGCCATTTGTGAAATTGTCTGGGGTAATGAACCCTAGAAAGGGTTGCGTACCCACTTTTGTAGTACACATTTTATATGGAACTCATGATACCCTTGAATGGAGGTTTTAACCTTAGTATAATTAAGTGTAATTATGTTGTGAGTATGAATGAGGTTGAGTCATCTTTTGAACCCTAGTGGATATACCCCATATGGGTGAGTCAAATGAGTTGAAGAAAATCAAGTGTCGAACTACGATTCCTCTGTGAATTATATACGTAGGCAAGGCCATCGGAGACGATCCCCCAAGGAATTAGGTATGGCCCCTAGGCTTGTTCTTTCACTATTACTATTGATATATATATATATTGTATTTGCATATCTTGTGACTTGAATTAAGTTTGTGATTATTGATTTGTTAGTAGGACTAATCAAGCCTACCTTAGTGAGGTGGATTCCATATCTCCATTTGAAACTTAACCTTGATTTCCTTAACAATTATGTAGATGGGTGAGTCCTTATAATTTATTCCAGTCAAATGTTTGTTATGCTTTCATGAAGTGCGTGTATAGGAAGTTGTCTTTGGGAATTATGCTAGTGTTTACAATCAAAATTTGAAATTTGTGTTTGTCTTTAATTTTATTTTTAGTGTAAAATTTTAGGCATTACATACTCATCCTCATGTTTATATTTTTGGGAAGATAGTTGTTATTTGTTTCGTCCTCAAAAAGGAATTCTTACAGTAATAGGCTTTATATTAAGCATAATAAGAAACATTGGTTGCCACATACAATGTGTTTAAAAGCTTTTTGAAGTATAATGGGCTTTATATTAATTATAATGGTCAATTTTGAATTAACCCTCTTGCATGAATTCTATATCTTTGATCTGGAACTTCAAGTTTGATGATCTTCAAATCAAGAATGTATAGACATGCATTCTCTAAAATAAATTTTCTTCAAAGTAGCTGAGCGAAGACCTAGAATTCTTGCAAAAGGCTTGATCGGATCTCACACATTATACTCTCAGGGACTCTTTTCCACAATAACCTCAAAGAGAATTTCAATTCATTTTTACCTAGTAAGGCCTAATTATGTCAATTATTGCCTGCATTGGAAAACAAAGCCTAGGAAAAAAATTAAAAATAGTAAAGAGGGTGGTGGAATAGGGAGGCCAACAAAATTTCTCGCCAAAGTGCACACAATAATGGAAAACCACAAAATAGGAGGTTTCATAATTTTGTCATTTGATTACTGTGGTTTTGATCTTGTGTTGGTTGAGTGTAGAGTATAATGCTGCTACATGTGGGTTTAGAAAGTTATGCTACATATGGCTTTCTTTGATATTGTTATGGTTTCATAACTTTGAATGATAGGTTCTATATTAAGTGAAATAAGAAACATTGGTTCCACCATCGATCATAGTGGTGGGAAATGTATGTTACAATAGTTCACAATTCCTTATGGATAACAACATAACATCTATAGCATAAACTATTTTGTTGCATATCGAAAATGAAACAATATAGCCAACGATAGAGAACAATAGTCAACAATTCCTTGTGGAAAACAACATAAACTGTATAGCATTGCAGCCATCATTACAAAACAAAATCCTTAAATGAAATAATGATGGTTTAACAAAAATCTAGAAAATTATTTTTTCAACATTAAACTATCAAAAATGGAACAATATAACCAAAGCTAGAGAACAACAGTCAACAATGCCTTATGGATAACAACATAAACTCTATAACATTTACTATTATATTGTGAATTGGAAATGAAACAATTTAGCCAAAGATAGAGATCAACACTCAACAATACCTTATGGAAAACACCATAAACTACATAACATTAACTATTTTATTGCGTTGCAACCATCACCACAAAATGGAAGCCATTATCAAAAATGAAACAATACAGCCTAATGTAGAGAACAACAATCAACAATGCCCCATGGAAATCAACATAAACTATATAAGATTAACTATTTTATTCAGTTGCAAGCATAACCATTTGAACCATAGCCACAAAATGGAAGGCATAAATCAAACAATATTGGTTTTAACAAACAATATAGTCTTTTCCCAACAACACCTTATCGAAAATTGAAACAATATAGCCTTTTCAACAGTACACTTTATCCAAAATGAAACAATATAGCCTAAGCTAGAGAACAACAATCAACAATTCCTTATGGAAATACACATAAACTATATAACATTAACTATTTTATTGTGTTGCATCCATAGCCACAAAATGAAAGCCATTAATCAAGAAATTCATTTCAACAGTGATCTAGATGGAAAAAACCACAAAACACATAAATTCATAGTAACAAACCTATGCAAAAATACAGTCTTTTCTCAACAACACCTAATCAAGAATTCAAACAATATAGCCTTTTCAACAGTACCTTATCAGAAATGAAACAACATAGCCTAAGCTAGAGAGCAACAATCAACAATGCCTTATGGAAATCAACATAAATTATATAACATTAACTATTTTATTGCATTGCAACCATATCCACAAAATGGAAGCCATAAATCAAATAATATTGGTTTCAACAACGCACCTTATCAAAAATGAAACAATATAGCCTAAGGTAGAGAACAACAATCAAAAATACCCTATGGAAATCAACATAAACTATATAACATTAACCATTTTATTCTATTGCAACCATAGCCACAAAACAGAAGCCATAAATTAAACAATATTGGTTTTAACAAAAAATATAGTCTTTTCTCAATAGCACCTTATTGAAAATTGAAACAATATAGCCCTTTCAACAATACCTTGATGAAAATGAAACAATATAGCCTAAGCTAGAGAACAATCAATAATGTCTTATGGAAATCAACATAAACTATATAATGTTAACTATTTTATTGCATTGCAACCATAGCCACAAAACATAAGCCATTAATCAAGAAATTGGTTTCAATAATGACCCAGATGGAAAAACCCACAAAACACATAAATTCACAGTAACAAACCTATGCAAAAATATAGTCTTTTTTTAGTAGCACCTCATCGAGAATTCAAACAATATATCATTTTCAACAGTACCTTATCAGAAATAAAACAATATAGCCTAAGCTAGAGAACAACAATCAATCAACAAAACAAAACAAAAAAATTCTACTTGCAGTTTGAAACACCTTCCCATTCACAATGATTATAACTTTGTAAAGTGATAAATTTAGCATATTTTTTACTACAAACAATTTTACTCACTTTTGAAAAACAACAACCAATAATACATTATGGAAATCAACATAAACTCTATAGCGTTAACTATTTTACTGTTTTCCAACCATAGCCACAAAAAAGAAGCCATAAATCAAACAATATTGGTTTCAATAGTGACCCAGATGGAAAACCCATAAAACACAAAAATTCACATTAACAAACCTATGCAAAAATAAAGTCTTTTCTCAACAACACGTTATCGAGAATTGAAACAATATAGCCTTTTCAATGGTACCTTATCAAAAATGAAATAATATCTCCTAAGATAGAGAACAACAACCAACAATTCATTATGGAAATCAACATAAATTGTATAATGTTAACTATTTTATTGTGTTGTAACCATGACTAGAAAGTTCAGAAGCCATAAATCAAACACTATTGGTTTCACTAGTGACCTAGATGAAAAAGCCCACAAAAAGAAAAAATTCATAGTAACAAACCTATGCCAAAATACAATCTTTTCTCAATGGCACCTTATCGAAAATTGAAACAATATAGCCTTTTCAACAACACCTTATCGAAAAAAAAAACTATATAGCCTAAGCTAGAGAACAACAATCAATAATGCCTTATGGAAATCAACATAAACTATATAACATTAACTATTTTCTTGCGTTGCAACCATAACCACAAAACCAAAGCCATAAATCAAACAATATTGGTTTGAACACTAACCCAGATGGAAAAACCCACAAAACACAAAAAATCATAGTAAAAAACCCATGCAAAACCATCGCAACAAAACACAGACCATAAGTGAAACAATATTGGTTTCAACAATGACCTAGATGAAAAAACCCACAAAACAAAAGAATTCACAGTGAGAGACCAATGCAAAAACAAACAATACTACCTTGCAACCATCGTGACTACACTAAAACTGTAAATGAAGTAATATAGTGTAAGCTACAAAATAACAATCAATGATTCCCTATGGAAAATAACATATAAATTATTTTTGAAATACTCTGCAAAGGGTTTTTTCAATAGTCACCTCTTCCCACTTGCTTCAAATGCACCTCTTCTTGCTTTCTTTCTCTTTGCAGCCTTGTTTCTAAAACGCCTATAAAAAATTATCACAACTGGCACTTTTGTATTGCTTTTGCAAGCATCGCCCCATGCAAAAAACACAAAATAACCTCCAACCACCTTCACAAAAGTTTGAAAACTATTGATCGAACTTGCACCTTCACAGAAGCTTTCCCTCCTCACTCACA
>VDFB02122993.1:0-37510 GCA_007258455.2 Sequoia sempervirens
AAACTCCTTAGAATTGAACCACCTTCAATGTGCAAAATACTTTACAAAGCTAGATTTTTAATTAGGTTAATAGGTTATTTATCAGATGCAAACAATGTTACAAAACTCACTTGGACTCGCCTCTATTTGGGTTGCCCCTAGACCAAAATTAACATTATTATACACAAAATCTAAGTTCTTGATATGTTATTGAAACCTATGAAATAGGGGTTCCACCTTTTGGGAGATGGAACCTAGGGGTTTAGAACCTATTTCACTTAGTTTCACTCAAGGAAACCCTAGAGATTTCAATCCAAGGATGGAATAAGGGAAAGAGATCTGCTAAAGGTTGTCCTAGGGTATGGTTAAAGACTAAAGAGGGGTTCACCACCAAGCCAGGGCTTGGAAAGACTAGTAACATGCAAAACCTAACTATATGACCTAAATTATGAAACTGAAATGCATAATAAAAGATTGAGAAAGTACAGAGGTGCACCTGAAACTGAAGAGGCTTGAATGAAGTCTTAGAATCCTGAAAATGCTGACTTTAATGCACATTGGGACTCATACGCCGACTGGGCGATTTAGTCCCAGATTAGGGTTTGTAATAGAAATTGGAATCTGGAACTACTGAATCAGGATTTGCTGGAAATGTCTGAATTTAGGTATACTGTGACTCATAAGCCACAAGTGGTGATTTAGTCCCAATATCAAGGTTGCTCCAAAACTCTGATATCCTCTGATGACTTACAGTAGCTTCCTTCTTGCCAAATCTCCGGATTTGAATCATTGAAATGCAACCTGTAGGTGACTTTCCGTGATCTTGCAAGTAAGGTAACAACTTTGACAAATTTGCAACTTGACAACTTTTTTCCTATCTTGCTCTTCAATGGATCTTCAACCTAGATTTGCAAATCACACATCAAAGAGAGGGAAAAATGTTGTTTTGTTAGCGAATAGGGGTTTGCCTTGGTCAAACCCCGTTTTGGTAATCAACCCTTGAAATGAATGAAATAGAAAGGAGGAATGATGAATGAACAAATATGCAATGTTGCAACTCACCAAACCCTTGAACAAAATGCTGCAAACATGTATGAAATGGCTAGCATGAATGTGGATCTTGACTCTTGCTTGAATGTTGTAGATCTTGTCTTGAATGCTTGCTTGAATCATAAAACCCTACATCACAAATGTTAGCTCAAAACAAACATGATGCATGATGACTTTGACATGTTGCTTAAATCTTGAATAATGCTCCAAAATGCTTGATAATGACTCTTGAATGCTCTTGTAAACTCTTGTGTAAGTGCTCTTGATCACAAATTTACTATAAGAATGCTTCATCAACTTGCTAGGTGAAAAATAAGTGAAATAACCTTGTATTTATGCTTGTTTATGCCAAATTTCCTGAAATTGCAACACTACAAGCCAACATCAGATCTAGGAGAATAAAATCCCGCCAAGAATTTGAATTTAAATTAGGTCTAAGCTAAGCGGGACTCATACACCAGTTGGGGCGTATGAGTCCCATTAGGCTAAGCTTGGGACACATTTTTCAAGAAATGTTTAGTTTAATGTGAAATTCAGATCTAGGCCTTGAAACCTAGGTGGGACCCATATGCCCAAGGTGGTGTATGAGTCCTAGATCATTAAATCTGGGCTGTAAAATCCAAAATCATTAATTTTGGATTGGTCAATTGATATATGTCGGGATTATCCTCGGAAAGGTGCATTAATTAAGGCTTGTGGATGCAAAATAAGGCCAAATAAGCAATAAAGAAGCCCAATTTTAGCAGGGAGGGCCCAAACAAGTGTGAAAATGTAGAGGGATACATTTTCCTACACTATAGTTATACACAAACATTATTATAAGTTTGCTCAATAATGAATAATGCTTTTTGTGCGGTCTTTTTGCCTGAAAGGGTTTTCCCACGTACACATTGTGTAATGTGTTTTTTGTATGTGTTCTACAATTCTATATCAATTATTTGTATCCTATGTAATGATTAGTTGCCTATTGATCCTATTTCCTAACAATTTTTTGGAGAAAACCCACCATTTCTTATTTGTGACCACTACTTGAAACCTTGTTTCCCATGGTTATCAATGTTGTCATTTTTTGTTTGTATTCAACACCTTTGTAGGATCTATGAAAGGAATTTTTACAACAAGAACTTGTTCAATGAAGTAAGGGTGGAGAAATTCTAAGGTAGAGAAAAGGTCAACAATACCATGGAGTGCACCTAGACAAAGGAGGGACATTTTTGATGTTTTCGAGTTACAAAAAATTGGATAAGTGATGAGGAGCATGCCTAGGAGAGATGATGTCATGTTTGAACATCAAAACACACAAAAATAGTGTATAAGGGGAAAAGAGGGTGCTTTTTCTCTTAAGTTACAACATTGACATCAAATTCTAACAAACAATGAACTGGCCTCGGTAGATGTTCCTTCATCGTGCTAGTGGGCATGCATCCGATCAGATTGTGGGGCTTGCATGTGTTTGTTGTGTGTTACCTCTTGGATCCCTTGGAGGACGAAACCCCTGCCTTAACACCGTTGGTGCCCGTCCTCACCACTAGGCTGGTCTTTGGCGTAGTGGCACATCGTAGTGGTGTCAGAGTTGAGGTCTCAAGGTTGAGCCCTGTAGAGTGTGGTGGGTAGCCTTGACAAATGTTCTTTTGTCGTGTTGGTGAACGTGCACCTAATCTAGATGGTGTGGCCTCCACATGTTTGTTGTGTGCTACATCATGGGGATCCCAAAAAGGGTGCCAAGAGAGAAAAACTCACTTGAGCGTGTGGTGAAATGGAACAAAAAGTGCATCAAAACCCTTAGGAGCATGCCTATGTCACTTAAGTGCAACAAAGGCTAAAATTGTGCATTACATGACTTAATGACAAAAACTCAACTTTAAAAATGAAAAATATAAATGGAAAAGTTTTAAGTGAAAAACATAAGGAAAAGTGGTGCAAAAGTCAAAAAGCATGCAACTAGGGAGAATTACACTTTGCTAGAGGAGTTCATTTTTCAAGTTGAAAACATAAGACAATATGGATTCTTGATCATTATTGATAAATGGTTTCATTGGTAGCAAGGAAGGACAGTATTGGAGCAAGTTTTCCATCAATGATCATCAGCCATAGATTCTTCAAGTTGCATTGTAATTGTTCGAGGATAAACACATGTTTCCATTCTTCCAACACCTATAGTAGGGTTTCATGTAATATTCACCCTCAATTTTTTTTTTGAAAACTTGTTAGCTCAAACTTCTCAATTCCAGATCAAGGCATATCTGCTGTTACAAAATATTATTGTCAAAGGAAGCTGATTGAAACATCCCCAATGAATTCACAACTCAAGAAACTAACCACCCAGCATTGTAATAACAAATATACGTGAAATTATAGAAAATGGATGATTGGTACAGGCCTGAAATATCGCTGCAACAGTCAGGACAGCGAGATAATGATTCAGGAATCCTCACCCAACCACCCCCAACGTACCAAAATGATCACCAATCGAATAGCACCCAAACAACAGTTCCTACTCACACCAAAACTTATGAAAAACAAGTATCATCACACTGGAAAGATATATCAGATATTTGCAGGTCTGGAATGATAGGGTTGGGTTGGATGAGACACTCACTGTCCCATGCTTTGGGTTTCACCTTGGCAAACCCTTTGGTGTCACTCTCCACCTTCTTAACTTATAGGCCCTAGTGCTTACTAGGCACCCCTGGTTCTCCTGGCCAACCCTACTATCATCTGCATTCTCCTAACCAAGCCAATCTTGGTGCCTTGCCACTATCTCACCCTTGGCCCTTACTCTTCCCTAAAGGCCACTTAACCTCCAAGCTTTACCAACTTGTTGCAGGGGTGTGTGTTGACTTCCATAGCTTCAAATCTATCCACCTAGGGTTCCTTGTCGTCCACCATACTCCATTTCTCCATCGCTTTCATCAAACCCTATTCTAGGGTTTAAAAAGGGCTAGTAGCCCTTGAGCCCCAATTAGGCCTCATAACCCGAGAAAGTAGGTTTAATCTCCCAAATTCCCTGAAGAACATCACAAACTCCCTTCTGAGACCCTAGCTCATTTTCCAACCTCTCAAGGATTTTAGAAGTTATAGGCCTTCACAGGCCGTACACAGGCGTAACCCTTACTTTGCTAGATTTAGGGATTTTTAGGCCATTTCTTGACCAGGCAGTGATCTGTTTGCTTCTTTTACCCACCAAATGGATTGGTGAAGACTCTGCCTCCATGCCAAACCTTTGCAAGGACTCCTGCATCCACCACACACCTTGGGTTGCTAAGGGATTGACACCCTTGCAACGTTAGGGCTTGGTTTTCACTGTTCTTTCCTAGCCGGGCACTGTTAGCTCGCCTAGGGAAAGATCTTCACCATGCTTCCTTGACACCTACTGACTTCTAAACCTAAAATATGTACAGGCATGGAGCTTAGCCTCATTCCCCCACAGACAATACACCAGGTACAGTGGAAAAGAGAGGTCTAAGACTCCATGATTAACAGCTAACCGGTCTGATCAGCAATGAAAGAAACAAAACTAACAAAGAACAAGGCTAGAATTCGATAAGAGAAACCAACTATTGACTACAAAAAACTTGGAAAACAAATACCACACGTGCCACACACTGTTCAGTGCCTGGAACCCTCCATTAACACACAAATAAGCACTAAAAACCAGAAAATTTCAAGAAACTCATTGCTTTTTCATATGATCCGTAAACTCCAATAGTACAAAGCTTTTTCCAACAACAAATCCAGTTCGAGGTTCCTCTTTTAAGGGTTCATAAGTGGTTACATCTCCCCTTGGTCGGACATAACCACCCTATTAAGCCAAAATTGCATAATTGCAACATTTTGGCTTTATTTCCCAAATTCTAGTGAGTCCTAGTGAAAACAAATTGTGCAATTCTTACCATCTACCATATGCTATTGATCAACCTTCATCCTAACATCTTCTAACACCACTAACTCAAAATTAAATGGTCAACATGACCTTGAAGTATCAAGACACAAAATTTCTTCCTAGGCTTCCAAAATTGCCTAGTGTTTCCCAATGTTACCTTGGTGCTCCTGCACCATGGAAACTCCTGTTGCAGCTGGTATCAGCAGTGGTACGGACCCCTTGAAGGCACTCCAATCAGCAAAGTACGTTCCCAAATGGTTTGCAATGATCAAGGCATATCTAGGCGCTCACCTCCAAGCAAGGAAAGTCAGGAAAAAGGGGGTGATTCTCCTTGTAAACCCTCATGCCACCCCCTAGAAGTGATATGACCTGTACCTGGCCGTACAATCCTAGCAGCAACTCCTATTCTTCTGAAATCTGCAGAATAACCTTTCTAATAGATGCAATCAGGTCTGAAAGCATTAACTAAGCAATACCTTATGGCATAGTATCCTCTTCCAAGGTGTACGGCTGTATTGATTGGTTTGGTATGGCCCAGGCAGAGTCAAAATGGTACGGCCAGCAAATGAAGCAAACTCCCAATCTCCACATATCAAAATAATCCATATTGGAAAGCCAAAATTGAAACCCCAATCAGCTCCAATGGTGACTCTTGGCTGGAATCACACCAGTCTAGCTAGGGAATATCTTTCAATTACGAAACTAGGAATCTATGAGGGATTTCGTCCTCAAAGATTGTAGAGAACCAAAGCCATTCCAAGAGCATAACATTATCATTCTTCAACATGAGCAACATTGAGCCCCAACGCCTCCTTATATAGAATTTGGGAGGGAAAATGCTCAATTTAAAACAATTAAATAACTCACCTTTTCACCAAATTCCTTTTTTAAAAATCATTAAACGTTTTTTCGTGTGCAAAGATCCCTTATTCCTCCTAGGTGTCCAAATGGAGGATTAAATTACCTTTTCAAAAAGATATTACATTAAGTTATCAAAAATAATAATAAAACATTATAACTTAAGTGAATAATTAAAATATTCCACCCCAAGCTGTGGAAATTACCGGAACACATTGGAATCCAAATTTGACCATGCCAATATGATACTAAAGCAATAGGAGAATGATAGGAGTCAATTTGGTGACTTACTATAAATAGCCGTTCTCTCAAAGAAGTTTGGAGAACTCCCCAAGAGTCAGAAAGCACATCAGAAAGTGTCATTTAGATCGATATTGCCCACTGAGCTCATGGCCATGAATAAAAACCTTGTAACTTCGAAATTGCATCCTCCAAGAACTTTGCAGTCCCCTTCCCTTAACAATTAACCCACGGGAACTCAAGAAATGGGCTAACAGTTCTTCGAATTGACTAGGCCTAAGAAGGGGAAATTACATTCCATAACACTGATAAGGTAATGAAGGTTTGGAAAGAAAATATAAACAAGTTGTCATTTCCTTCACTCTTCATTCAAGGTGCTACAAGATTATTGTGTAGTAGTTGTGCTAACGATAGATTGTTAGGGCTCATATGTAACAAGGCTTACAGTTTCAAAACATTGAGGATTTGGAAGTTTGTGGGGAGAACAAGAACTTTTAGATTCAAGTCACCAAGATGGTTTGGTGAGTGGGCAAATTCAAGTTTCTTTAGATGATTTATTTTGGATACTTTTGTATTTAAAGCTTGCTTGGATTCAAATAAACTATTCTTAGTATACAAACTAGCATTGCTTTTTTATTTATTTATCATGGAAAATCATTGTAAACACTCAAGAGTAAGTGCTATTTGAAATGATAATTGATAATTGATAATTGTTCTTTACAAAGGAGAGGAATAGTCCTTAAATAATACAATATAGGATGATGTTTCTAAAAAGAAACAAACGTTAACAAAAGTAATTAATTGAAATTTACGAAAAACTAACTGGAGCATACTAAGTTAATTGAAAGTAAACTACTGACTAACTAGAAGCTAAGATGGCCATTAAATATTAGAATAATACTTTAATACTCTCCCTTAATGGTCATCCAACTAACTACACCAAGCTTATCCCAAAATTTTACAAATTTATCTGGATCGAGAGACTTGGTGAGAATGTCTGTAGTCTAATCGTCAATTGGAACATACTACAACATCACAGATCCATCTTCAACAAGCTGGTGTATGAAATGACAATGAAGCTCAACATGCTTGGTTCGCTCGTGGAAGACTGGATTCTTAGCAAGCTTTAGCACCCCTTGATTGTCATAGAACAAGGGTGAAGGCCTTGCTTGAGATGTTTGCATGTCAGCAAGCATCCTTCGAAGCCATACTGCCTCACATGCTACCTTAATTGTTCCTCGATACTCTGCTTCGGTCGAGGAAAGAGCGACTGCTTGTTGCTTCTTGCTTGTCCATGTGACTACAACCGTACCAAGACTAAAAACGTACCCAAAAGTGGAATTCTTGTCATCAATTGAACTTGCCCAATTTGAATTTGTAAAAACAACTAGCCTAGGATCTTTGCATCTGTTGTACAAAATGCTGAAGTTAGGTGTTCCTTTCACATATCTCAACACTTGCTTCGTTGCAACCTAGTGTTCCCCCTTAGGGGTAGTCATGAAACGAGAAATGTAGCTCACAACAAAACTGAGATCATGCCTAGTGGTAGTAAGATAGATGAGGGTGCCCACTAATTGCTTGAACGTAGACTCATTCACCACTGGTGAGTCTGATTTGGCTAAAAGTTTCAGCCCCTTCTCGATAGGAGTGGATGAGATTTTGTAATCTACCATTCTGAATTTCTCCAACAAACTCCTGAAATACTTCGATTGAGAAATGAAAATATTGTCATATGTCTGCCAAACTTATCACCCAGACAATAGTGTAGGAGACCTGAGTCTGTCATCTCAAATTCTTGACACAAATTCAACTTGATCTATTCAATCAAATGTAGCCTACTACTAGTAATGATGATATCATCCACATAATTGACAAGAAGGATGATATCATTGCTAGTATTCTTGACGTACAAATTTGTATAGGAGGGAGTCCTCTGAAACCCTTGTGCAACCAAATACTTGTCAAACTTCAGGTACCATGCCATGGGTGCCTGCTTTAGGCCATAAAGAGCCTTCAACAATTTGCATATCTTGTGCTCTTTGCCTGCAATCTTGAAACTAGGAGGTTGCATCATGTAGACCTCTTCATCCAAATCTCCATTGAGGAAGGCACTCTTCACGTCCATTTGTTGGACTTTATAGCCAAACTGTGCTCTTTGCGAGAACCCCTCAGCCACCATTCGAGCCTTGTATTTATCTAGTATTCCATTAGCCTTGTATTTCACCTTGTAGACCCATTTGCAGCCAATGGGTTTCTTCCCTCGTGGAAGATCTTATAGAACCCATGTGTTGTTCTTCAAAAGACTATGATGCTCAAAATCCATAGCCTTTTCCCATTCAGGTTTACCCTTCGCTTCCAAATAATCCTGGGGCTCATAAACACTCTAAATGTTGGCCATAAGAGCAAAGTTTACTATGTTCGTTTTGCTCTTGCCTCTAGAGGATCTTCCCTCAACAAGCTCATCATCATGAACATCATCAATGAGCTTTGCCCACCACTTAGGGCGAGGAGGAGGTGCATCTTCTTCCAAATCAGGATAAGCATCATTATGACTTGGGCTTCTTGGAATAATACCATCTGGATGCTAATCCAGGTTATCCTGAGGAAAATCTGTTGGTACAAAATCTTTCCTAGGAGATTCCATAATGTCAAAATCATCATAATCCCTCCCTGCTTGTACAGGATCTTGCCTAGGAGATTCGACAATGTCAGAATCATCAGAATCCCTCCATTTAGGTGGAGCTATTGAAAGCTTAGCTCCCAAATCCTTGGTCTTCGGAAGTTGATCGTCAGGGCTCTTGATAGGAGAAGAGAATAAAAAGGACCCACTTTCCTCATCAAACACAACATCCCTGCTGAATGTCAAATGATCAGTGGCCACATCAATTAGTCGATAGGCCTTATGATTGTCACTGTATCGTGTTAGCATCAACTTCTGGATTTTGGAACCCAGCTTGGTCCTCTTGGCATCTAGAATCCAAACATATGTAGTCGAACCAAACACTTTGAGGTGAGTGATTCTTGGTTTCCTCCTAGACCATGCTTCCTCTAGGGTCATCTTCTTGACGACCTGTGTGGAGGACCGGTTAAGAAGGTATACAACAGTTTACACTGCCTTAGCCCAAAACTTCTTGGGAACATTTCTGTTTTCCAACATACAATGGGCCATTCCTGTGATGGTACAATTCCTTCGCTCAACAACACCATTCTGTTGAGGGGTATAGGGTGTGGTAAGCTAACACTTAATACCGTGTTTTGCACAGAAGTCGGTGAATTGGTTGGAACAGAACTCACGCTCATTATATGACCTAAGAGTTATGATTTGACATCCAGACTCTTTTTCAACTAATGCCTTATACTTCTGAAATTCATTAAACACTTGTGACTTTGCCTTGGGAAAATACACCCACATTTTCCTACTAAAATCATCAACAAACAAGAGGAAATACCTGGAACTAGTGACCGATGCAGTATCATTGGTCCACAAACATTCTGCATTAACCAGTTGTAGAACCTTGGATGCTCTCCAAGACTATCCATCTGAAAATGTAGTACGATGTTGCTTACCTGCTCGGCAAGCTCCGCAAACACCATGTGTCTAGTGTTGAATCTCAGGTAAGCCTTCTACCAAATTCTCTCGAGCTAGCTGAGTGAGGTAGGCAATGTTGAGATGCCTATACCACTAATGCCAAAGAGTGCTGATAGATGAAGTCCTCGCAACCAACACATGCTCCAGAGGATCTCTAGTATCAACCATCCGATACAAACTATGATCCTCGAGCCCAATTGCCACCGTTTTCTTGGACTCCTTATCAACAATTTGGCACTTGTGTGAATTTAAAATGATGTCCAACTTTGGATTGTGTTGCATAATTTGACTCACCAAGAGTAGATATAGCTCCATGCCTGGCACATAGTATACATTGAGAAATATTAAATTTCTCCCACTAGATGTGATTTGGATGTTTCCTTTGCCGAAAACTATATACTCTTCGGTACCACCAAAGATGACAGAATCAAAGCAAGCCATATACTCTGTGAACCAATCTCTCCTGCTTGTAAAATGCCTAGAGGCTCCAAAATCAATGTACCATGCAAATGAGTTGACACAATTTGCTGGTTGTTTGTCCATCAATGCATAAGAGGTAGACGCCTAGTTAGACTGCATAGATGCCATCCCTCTCGTTTTCTAGAAGCATGAAAAAACGAGGTAATGTCTGTGTTCAGTTGGGACGAATCCCAAGACATTTAGTTGGCACAACTCCCACGATTTAAAAAAAAATTGTCAAAAAAGCAAGTTTTCTTTTTTAGAAAAAGCCTTCAAAAATTTTGATGATCAACAATTTTTTTAAGAGAATTTTTTTTTCAAAAAGCTCTTCAAAAATCCTCAAAGATCAAGCACAAATTTTCAGAAAACCCTAGCCAGGAAAACTTTCAAAAAACTGCAAAATCTGCCCATGGAATTTTGGAAAATCAAAAAAATTGCCCAAAAAACCCTGGCACAAATGCAACGGTCTAGAAAACTCGACCTCAACAAAAAACTACGATCAGAACCCTAGGTCGTTGTGAGTTTCAAAAAGCGTTCGCCCACAAATAGAAGAGAACCCCGCGCTAAAATAGAGATCGCCATGCTTAGGAAAACCCTAGATGAAACTCCATGAAATGAAGTCGTGCAAAAATCAAGAAAAAATCGTCAAAATTAAGTTGCATTTTTTTTAAAAAATCATCCAACAATGAGTCCGCCCATGAACCAAAAAATCGCGTGCAGGAGAAACTAAGAAAATGCCCAGAAAACGTGTGGAAAACCATGTGATTTTGGTAGTCGCGTGCCACTTGCGATTCCTTCAAAAAAGAGCCACAAAAATATATTTTTATGTCGTGAAAAAGTAATTTTTTTTTTCAAAATACATTGCCTGGGCGCATGAGGGGCGAAAATTCACTGTGGGCCCGCCTGAGTTTGGCAGGGCTAGACCCATTGTTTGTGGGTTGGACCCCATTTGAACCCATAGGGGACCCGACCTGGACCTCAAACCTTGGACTCGGGTCGGACCGGAACGGGACCTGGGGCCCTTAAGGGGCAGACTAGTAACCTAGGCATTAGCAAATGAAAGTAGATGTACTGGCAACAAAGATGCTACTTGGAATCATGTCGTACCAATTCAACCATGAGCTCGATTATTTGCAACTATTGTAGGTTAAAGATGACTTAAGGCATCAATCACATCACCACTTCGCACAGACCAATGACCACAACATCAAATTGTGTCAAAACAAAAAAACTGTTATTGTTATAAAGATAAAAAAAACTGTTATTGTTACGAAGAATTTGTTCAATGTTGCCAATTACTCTCAAATTATTAATCATCTTTAAAAACTCATGATTTAGATGAAAAACGAGCTTTATTTGAGAAAAACCCAGGGCCTAAAGGCAAAGGGTCCAAGGGATAGATTCTTTCCCCAAAATCCCAGTTAGTGAAAAAATCGACATTTCTCCAACCCTAATTTGTGACTACGTTAGTTTTTCCTAGGTAAAGCTATTAGGCTCTGAATAGACTACCATGGGTTTACATAATTTTTTTTAGGGGATAGCATAGGCAACTCAGATGGTACTTGAGTATATTTATTATGTAGTTTACAACAAGAAGAGTTGATAAGGCCGTGAACACACCTTTTAATTAACTTAATTTTCATTTTGAGAAGATAACATCAAATGTTGCACCTTCACCGATTCATAGCTCTCTTGATTGTTTCCGTCATATTCTGCTGTTACTTTACTTCTCTATATAGCTTTTGTAGAGGGGTACCAACTGTTCAGGACCCTAGGTCATGGGAGGGTTTAGAACATAGTTACAAGACTCGGACTCGCCTCGGACTCGGCAAGCTGATTTTTGACTCGGACTCGGACTCGGCGCCAAGACTCGGCAAAGACTCGGCAAAGACTCGGCAAATAGAAAAACCCAAGAAATTCAGAGATTTTTAAGGATTTAAAGCTTGTTTCATGCACCCTTTAGTAAATAAACCTTAAATACACAATAACATCATGAAATAGAAACTACTATGATCCTATACACAAACATCTATCGATCACATAAGTATAAACGCAAATTTTAGCTGAAGGAAATAAGTAATTACTTAATACTTAATAGTTAATAACAATAACAGTAGTAAGAGTTTAAAGTTTAAAGTTAAACAGTTAGAACTTAGATATATAAATGTTGTGAAATGTATACAATACTCATGGAATATGAAATCCATGGCATCAAAAGTTCCAAACATATAATAAAAGTAAAACAAAAGCTATAAGTCTATGGCTCAGAGGAGCCTGCATCACTAAGGCTCTAAACTTTAGTCCTCTTGCGTAGACGTCTAAGAGAGGTCCTAGATGATGTTGCAGCCATCATCTCTGCCTGTGTCTCAGTGTCAGACTCAGAGGCACCCAAACCAGCATCCAAGGTGTCTCCTCGTGCTCTATCCTCCTCCTCTGCCATGGCTATTGCCTCTGCCTCTCGATCTGCCTGGTCGACCCAATCAAGGTCCTCATCGGTAAAAACAGGATCCTCGACCTCAGTGATCCAATCTGACTGTGGATCAACCTCCTCCAACGTGATGGGTGACAAGTCAGTGCCCAATATCTGTCTATGGCGAAGGCGCAGGTTGTAATGAACATAAACAAGATCATTCAACCTCTGCACTGACAACCTATTGCGCTTCTTGGAGTGTATGTGCTCAAACATACTCCAATTGCGCTCACAACCCGAGGCACTGCATGGTTGGCTCAACACTCGAATCGCAATCCTCTGAAGATTTGGTACTTTAGCACCAAATCTCTCCCACCATGCATCTGAGATGAGAAAAAGAAAAAAAATAAATCTCATTGTGAAATGTGAATATTTAATTATAAATTTATAATATGAACATTGAATATAAAAGATTGAAAAGTGGTAATTTTTAAACTACTATTATGCCCTTAATAAATTTTTACCTGGCTGCAATGTCGATCGAGTATCTTTGCATATATCTCTTGCAAAGAGATCTCCTTGTGCAAGTCTGAAAATCTCTATCTCAGCAACAATTTGGGCTCCAACATGAGAATCAGACATCCGCTCAATGACTGTGTAGAGCCCACTCAAAACCTCCTCATCTGCCTTGAATTCTTTGCGAAATTGGAATGCCGGATTGAGAAAATATGCTGCTGCGTGTAGGGGCTTGTGAAGCTGGAGGTGCCATCGTCTATCGATGATCTCCCAAATGGGGCGATACTTACTATCAATTCCCCCATAAATGGATCTAATGGCCTCTTTGGCCCTATCCATGCCCTCGTATATGTAGCCCATTGCGGGCTTTTCCCCATCAGCAACTCGTAATAGAACCACTAAGGGCTCTGTGACCTGCAATTATTATGAAACATTGACATAAGTAAGAGTTAACAAAAAAAAGCAAATAAAATAAAAACAAGAATGAAAATAATAAAATATAATGTAGAATTACTAAACTAATTACTTATTAGTTATTAACTTATTACATTTACCTTGACAATCTCCTTAGTAGGCACCCAAAAGCCCTGCTCATCAAAAATCCAACCTGATGCACTTATCCCTGCATTTGTCTTAGAATATGTTGAGGAAGCCCACTCCTCACTAACAAACATCCGCCTCAAAGCTCCCTTTGACTGCAGTAAGGATTGTAGAGTGATGAAGTTGGTAGCAAAGCGTGTTATCCCAGGGCGAGCCAACTCCTTTTGCCCCGTGTATTGCCTCATAAGGTTGAGGACCCATGTGTGATTATATATGTACTTACAAATATTCCTTGCGGTCTCTACACATGCTTTGATCCAGTCAAGCTTGCCAAGATCCTCCAATATGAGGTCAAGGCAATGAGCGGCACAAGGTGTCCAAAATAATGATGGGTGCCTATCCATCAATAGTCTACCTGCAGCAACATAATTTGCTGCATTATCCGTCACTATTTGCACCACATTCTCCTCCCCTACCTCAGCCAAGACACCCTCCAAAGCCTCACAAAGGAATTCAGCATTTTTGGAGTTGCCGGATGCATCAATAGATTTAATGAACATGGTACCACCTGAAAAAGAAACAAAACAAATGATTCAATTAAATATAAATTTAAAATCTTGATTGTTAATCACTAAAGCAATGCATTTTAGTAAGTAAAATATTTACCCGAGGAAGAAACAAGAAAGTTGAGCAATGTCCTATTTCTTCTATCGGTCCAACCATCAGTCATGATGGTGCAACCCTTCTTCCTCCAAATTTCTCGCTGCTCCTCTATTCTGACTTTCACATCAGCCACTTTTTGGGACAAAATGGGGCCTTTTATCTCTTCATCATTAGGGGCTTTGAACCCCGCCCCACAAACAGTAACTGCATCAATCATATTTTGCCAATATGGAGACCTAACACAAATAAATTAAATTTAGTAATTACTAATTAGTATTGAAAAATGTATAATTTCAATTTGAATTCAACATAGCTCTAAAAATAAAATTCAAGAGATAAAGAATCAACTATCAAGCAACAAGCTATATATTTTAAAACAAAACAAAAGAAGAATTACCTGGCTGCATGAAATGGAATGTCGCAATAAAACCAGAAGTCTCCAATTGCAGCTTTGGCTGCATCATGTTTATCCTTGTTCCAACCCATGCTCTCAAGAGACGGTTGGGAACCCGAAGTAGTGCGTGGCAAAATATATGAATCCAGCCTAGATCCACGAACTCTGGGCCCAATGCTAAGTTTGCTAACGCTACCACTGCCACTGCCACTGCCACTGCCACTACCAACAACTGAAGGTGAAGACCCTAGAGGAATTTTAGGCCTGGAAGAACTCGAATCTACAACTCCACGCAAGGCTGCCATCTCATCTTTTTGCTTCTTTTTTAACTCTTTTTGTTGCTCAAAGGTTTCCAATTGCACTTGCACTTCATGCATTACCTCAATAGGGACCTTTGTGCAAGGATTAGCATCTCGGCAAGGTATACATGCAAGGTGGTATTTCAATCTATTAATGCCACCCCCAAGAAAAAGAGTTTCGCAATGAAAACATTGTATTTCTCCTTTTTTTTGCCCAGGGGTAACAATGGCATGTTTCCAACAAGGATCTCTTTTACCTTGAGACATGGTGAAATTGAATATGATGGAGACAATTTATAGATATATATTATAAACAATGCTGCAATAACACATAAATTTTAAAAAATTAGCATTCAAAGTATAATTTATAATAAAACTAAAAAACCTAGGGTTTGCAAGTTTGCAACTATAAAACTATTTTTTTTTTTTTGCAAGAATGCCTAGGGTTTGTTCAACAAAAAACTTAAAGTCTTAAACACACACACCTAGGGTTTGTATTTATTTGTAACTTGTTCTTTGTTCACTAAAACAAAATAGAAAAAACAAAGAAGAAAAAAAGAATAGAAAATGAAGTTTTGGTTAAAAAAAACAAAAAAACCTTCAAAACTCAAACATACCTCTTCAATCTTCTTTGAAATCAATGGAAATCTCTTTCCAATCCCTTGTAGACTCCTCTAGATGCAGCAAAATCACCTACGAACCTGCACAAATGCGATTCAATAAGCATTTGGTGCTCAATCTCTTTGCTGATTTTCCTTCAATGCAAATGTGTTTTGGCTCTCTTCTCTCTTTTTTCTCTCTTACTAGCTTGAAAATGAAATGAAGTGCCTTTTGGAGGAATAGAGGCAAGTATAAAAACAAAAAGAAAAAAAAAATGAAACTTTAAAATGTGTTTTTTTTAACACACATGCCCACAAAACTGACGGCCGAGTCTTTGGCTCGGGACTCGCCGAGTCTGGCGAGTCTCCCGAGTCTCGCGAGTCTCGGCGAGTCTGGCGAGTACTCGGCAGCCGAGTCCCAAAGACTCGCCCAGCCTCACTCGCCTCGGGACTCGCCCAGACTCGAGTCTAGGCGAGTCTTGTAACACTTGGTTTAGAACAATCAACTGCCCTGATCTACCTCACGCTAAAGGATTGTTTAAGATAGGTTTGATGTTTGAGGGGGCGAAAAGGAAGGGCAACTCTACCTCTTTCCTTATGTCAACTCGAGAGGTTTAGGAAGGCAGGTGAGCAAATTCTCGAGTTTGGATTGCTTCTTAGGCAAGTCTCTGCCAAAGGACTCCAGCATGGAGGACAAATGACAGTGCGGTGCGTTGGCGTCCTAGTTGGGCGTTGGCGTTTGTACGGACAAAAAGTGTAAAGTACAACTGAAACTTGGAAGAAGTTACTAACAACTTGACAAGTACAGTTTGATATGATGACAAAAAATAGAAAATAGCTAAATGGCTAAAACAACAAGAAGAATACTTTAATAATGCTAAACTAGAATTTGACAAGATCGAAGGTGGTAGAAATCCATCTTACGGTCAGTCCAGCTTCCTGCAAGCTCCACATGAACGAAATACCTTCACACAGAAGAACGAGGAAAAATGTTGGCGCTGTTTCGGGGCTTGCCGCAGTCAAACCCCCATTTTGGTGTTTCCACCTCCACGGACAGCCAAATTGGCCACGATAGAGAAAGTATGATAAAGAAAGATATTGAACTAGAAGTATTATGTGCTATGCTATCAACGATATGCTACTAAAACAATAGAATGATGCTAAGTGAATGGATATCACCTTCCCAACAAAATACTCTCAAGACACGTGAAGGAAGATGTGAGCTCGCAAGCTTGTGAATGCCAATGTTGCCGCAACAACGAGAGGAGTAAAACCAATAGAGTGTCAACTTAGAGCTTCAAAGATGGTGAAAAATGTTGTGAGTGAAGTGTGTAGAATGCTCAAGAAGATCAAGAAGTGTGAAGAAGATGAATGAGATGAATTAGATCGCCATTTGAAGATGAAATTGGAGGCAAAAGAGCCATTTGGGGTCGGTCAAGGGCGTAGGGACGTTACGCTTCATCACCAATGGAGAGTTGTAACATCTCTGCGGATTCTAGAGGCAAGAATCTTGTCAGGACGACAGTGCGTTGCATAGACGTCCGTGCGCTGTGCTAACGTCCTCGACAAAAATTCCCCCACCGACACTACAAACAGCTGCCAAATGGATGTAGAGTGGACGGAGGACATGGAATAGCATCATCGGGTTTGATTTTTCTAAGGTAAGGGGTGTAAATGGGGAATTTGCAAGGGGTGCAAATTCATGCCATTACAGCTTTAATGAACACATAGGTTGAACGTATGTTATGAAAGGCATATGTGGCTGTAGCCGTAGCAACAGAGAGACAATAACATCCCGATGTTGGTTCATGAAAACTAGTTGTATAATCACCAAAGTATGAGTTTTTAGAGGCATTGGAGGCATTGAAGTGGATCATGGTGCGATGAGTAAAGGGAGACCTGAAAGAGTATGTGTGATGTCCCCTATCTGGGATATTCCTAGATTTTGCCCTAAAACCACAATTTGAACCAAAATAATAAATGTAATACATTTAAGACGATAAATTTACCAATTGAAATGCCCTTTATTAGATATAAATCTTGGTTTAGGTCCTGCACACAATTCTAGTCACTAGAAATTGACATTAGCTCATAAGCCATATATATATATAAAATTAGTCATTAGTAAACATCATGATATCCATGCACATTAGTCACATCAAAATTCTAATTAGTGCAATAGTCATTCCAATATGGATTCCCATAATAATCTTTTGAGGAATTCGTTGAAGTGTTTGCAAACCGCAGTCTCATGGTTGGTTGCCCTTGTATTGCGAGAGCATGTAAGGTGGGCCGCCCTTCCATCCCTCACTCTGTTAATGATAACATGCAGCGTCGAAATAACTTCCAACGATATTCTTGTTATGAATAAATTAAATAATAGCTAGAGAGCTATTTAATTTATAGAGTCCTCTATCCATAAAGAGGTGCGATTTAATTTGAGTGGCACTAGTCTCTATGTGTGCCGACTTTCTCTCTATTGGTTGCGTCATAAATAGAAAAGGCGTTTGTTATTGGAGGCCGACCTCCTATCCTTGTAATTATATTTTGTATGGTGGCCGACCTATCTCTTGAAGAGGTGCGACCTCTCTATCATTGTGTATATATAGAAGATCATTTTTTCTTATTTACTCATCAAGCAAGTTCGATTCATTACTTCAGTCAAGTGCGAATTTCTTCAAGAGCAGGTTACGAATTTCTTCAAGGGCAGATTTCGATATCAAGGAAGTACAGATTATTATCTGTCATTGCATCTAGTGTAGGTGCTGAATATTGGCCTTATGATTGGCCTCATTGTAAAGAGAATTGTTGCCACTATTTATATATATAAGAGAGATCTTTGTTGCTGGGTTTTTCTCCCTCAAGAGGAGGGTTTTCCCAGGGTATCTGCTGTGTTATTGTCTAATTTTGAATTAATTTTCTGTGCATTAAATCTGAACATTAAAATTTACATGGTATCAGAGCGGGTTTGAGAGGATCGTGATCAGATTATTCCTAATCAGCAATACCCTAGTTGTTCATCTATCTACATTAGTCAAGATGGTGAATGGATTGAAGATCGAGGATAGACTCGAGGGTGCATCTAACTTCACATCATGGAGGTTTAGGATTATGCTTACCTTGCGTGAAAATGACTTGGGTGAGTTCGTAGAGTCCGGCGTTCCTGAACCTGAGGAGGAAGAAGAGAAGTTACAGTGGGTGAAGAAAGATATTAAAGCAATGAAGATATTGGTTGATTCCGTCAAGGATCATATTGTGCCTATCGTCTCTAAGTTGAAGACAGCGAGAGACATGTTCAAAACATTGGAAGAGATGTACGAAATCAACAATACCAGCTGAGCGCTTGCACTGAAGCAACAACTTCATCATGTGAAGATGGCGAAAGGTGAATCAGTGATTACATACTTTATGAGGATTGCAGATTTGAGAGATCAGCTCTCGATAATAGGGCATATGGTTGATGACAAAGACCTGACTATGCTTGCTCTCAATGGTCTACCTTTGTCTTGGGAATCTTACATTTAGGGAATCAGTGCAAGATCAAAATTGCCTAAGTTTGATTGCCTAAGATCAGATTGCATTCAAGAGGAATCAAGGTTGGTGGCAAGAGGCGTTGGTCAAAGTTCAAGGAATGAAGACATTCACGTTCTCGCCTCCCATGCTTCAAAGAAGAAAGGAAAAGATGGAAGGAAAGGATTCTTCAAGAGGAATTGGGAAAAGGGAAATGATGATGCACCTCCATTCAAGAAGAAGAGGGATATGTCCAAGATTCAATGTTTTAGATGTGATAAGTTTGGGCACTTCGCTAAGTATTGGCCAACTAGACCTAAGCAACAAGTTACCGTTGCGGATGTTGATGATGCTTCTCCACAGAAGGATTCAAGTGAATATTTGTTCTACTCGGCTTTGGCAAGCAGTGTACCTAACGACACCAACACTTGGCTAATCGACAATGGTGCTTCACGACATATCACTGGTTTTAAGGAGCACTTATCAAGTTTGGTGGAGAAGGAGTCTTCCGAGCAAGTCATTATTGGAGATGATGCTAGCTACTCCATGAAAGGATTTGGGACCTCTTCACTTCATTTGGATTCCGACATCACACTTCAGTTGAGTAATGTCCTTTATGTTCCTGGAATCAAGCGCAATCTTATTTCTATTTCAGCCTTGGAAGATAAAGGATATCGTGTTGCCTTCTCCAAAGGCAAAGTTCTAGTGTGGATGGAGAACTCTAGCTTCAAGGATGCTCAAGTAATTGGAGGTAGACATGAAAGTCTTTACAGGGTTTGCACTCGTCCTCTACAAGCTTTGGTTCATGATTCTTCAAGTCTATGTGATCTTTGGCATCGAAGATTGGCTCACCTACACTTCCGAGCCTTACCTATCATGGAGAAGATGGTGTTGGGCCTTCCTAAGTTCAACCAGGAGCACAAAGGTACTTGCAAGGGCTGCGCATTGGGTAAGAATATAAAAACCCCTTTTCATAGTAGAGAAAATAGATCTAAGTGTATTTTAGACCTTATTCATTCTGATTTATGTGGACCTATGTCTGTTCCGTCTTCGAGTGGATTCTTGTATTATGTTCTTTTTATTGATGACCACTCTAGGAAGACTTGGATTTATTTTTTGAAATTTAAAGAGTCCGAGGAAGTGTTGGATAGGTTTAAAGAGTTTGAAGCCTTGGTAGAAAATCTTTCTGGTAAAAGAATTAAGGTCCTCAGATTTGATAATGGTGGAGAATACACCTCTGGCAGTTTTTAGAATTTTTGTATTGATGCAGGGATTAAGAGGGAGTTCTGTGTACCCTATAATCCTCAACAGAATGGTGTTGCGGAAAGAAAGAACAGGACAATTGTGGAAGCAGCGAAGGCCATGATCCATGATCAAGATTTGCAAACCTTCTTATGGGCAGAAGCTTCCAGGACGGTGTATATGTTCAAAACAAAAGTCCTCATAAGATCTTGGAGAATATGACTCCGGAGGCAGCCTTTACAGGGATGAAGCCTGAAGTCAATCATTTGAGGATCTTTGGATGTCCTGTCTATGTTCATGTTCCAAAGGAAAAGAGAACTAAGTTGGAGCCTTCTGGCAAGAAGGGAATATTTGTGGGCTATAGTGAGACATCAAAAGCCTACAGAATATACATTCCAGGACAGAAGTTGATCGAGATCAGTAGAGATGTCACATTCGAGGAAGATGTTGCATTTAGGAGATGAAGAGGGATTCATATGGAGATCGATAATGAAGAGTCTCCTCAGGATATGGAAGTTGACCATACTCCTGAGATTCAAAGGGAGACTTCAAAACCAAAAGAAGATATTGATCCTGTTGAACCCTTGGAACCTACTAATGGGCCTACTGACATTGTTATTGGGAGAAAGAGACCTCTATGGGTCAGGCATACTATGCAAGAGGCTGAAAGTTTTGCAGCTCCTAGAGGCACTATAACGACTTATTTCCTTGCGTAAATAAATTTTTTCCAATTCTCACTTTAATCATGTTAAGGTAACAAGTAACAAGGACGATACAATAAAATTTTTGCTTTCTTTACTGATAAATACGTACAAGTTACAACATGTTTCCACATGAATTTCATTTTCATTGTAAATATAAATCAGAGTTCAAAAGTAATACAATTACATACATAGCTTGTAAGCTTTTGCACAAATAGAAGTAAGAAGGTCCAGGAGTCCGTCCTTTCAAATCTTGGTACATCGGTCGCTTGCTGTGGAGGAGAAACATCACTCGGGCGCTTTTCCGCCAACCACAGACTTATAATGCGGTCCCTCGCACGATCATTTCACAATGAACGACCCTCGCTTCGAAGAAGAGATTGGTAGGGTATCCTTTAACGATTACCAACTGAGCATAGTGCTGTGTCCTACACAACTAGAACCTTGCTATTTCACAATCTCGAACTAGTACTCGGATTACAATGAATTGACAGTGTAGTCTCAACTAACTCACATCTATGTGGCAGTCGTACATTTCACTACTTTGGCCAAAGTATTCTCATTCAGTACATCGAATGAAGGTCATCTATCATAAACACTACTCAGGGCCGATTTGACTTGAGGCTTCCTTACTCTATGCATAGGTTTTGTCCTTCAATGGGTGCATCCGTCATCCCAGACATCCTACAATCATACGAACCTACTAGAAATGAAAACAGTCTACAATTGTCTTGTATCAATCCTCCTAATTAGGAAATGTTTATCCTAGGAGTACTTAGCTTGTTGCAGTTATCCTAATAACTTAAGCTAAAAGACCTTACTTGATTCTGCCTTCATTTCGATCCTAGTAGATAATAAGTACATCTACATATTCTCCATAAACAGAGATCATACACAACATGCAATAGTCATTCAAAATGCAAATAAATCCTTCCCTTTTATCTTTTTCCATTATTTCTTTTTAATGTAAGATAAATAATCTAATCCCTTAAGCTCTTTACTCATATAATCCCTTTTCCTATACAAACTTCTTTTAATCTAACAATAAAATATATTGACTTGCTCAAATATTTACCCATGATTGCATTGATATTCCTAATACTTTTATCCTTCATTTACAATGAAATCTATTAAGCATTTATTCTTTTAAGAGGTTTATCAAACAAAACTAATTTGCCAATAGCATGCTATTTGCAACCAGCAAATTCAAAACTAAAAGAGAAGATCAATTAAATAAAATTCACAAACTAGACAACATGCCTGTGAATAAGAGCTTCTCTCCAGCACTGTTATGGAAGCAGCTTCCAATTGAAGATGACGGAATGCAGTTTATTTCTGTCTCAATATAGTGACTCTTCTCACAACACTCTCCTTAAACAAAACTTCTATACTAAAATAGTTATTTCACTTCCTTCTACAAAGTATTCTAGCACAATCTGGTAAATGCAACTGGTACAAACTTCTAATTCTCACACTTTGAAAATGATGCAATGCAACATAAACTACTCACAACAAAAGCTTCTAAACTCAATAGGACGACTCTTTAATTTCGTCAAAGATGAATTGCGCAAGATATCCTTTGAGGGATGAAAGGGCGAGTATTTATAATCCTGTGTTAGCAACTGTTTCCTCAATTTCGGGCATGCAAAATGACAACCAGGCTTCAATACTTAGTCAAAACGTCACTTGGCAAGTGTTTAAACCCTAAGTCATGTTTTTCATGGGTGATTCGACCTTATGGAGACAGCAGTTGAAGAATTTTTCAACTCAAACAATCAAAAACGCCACCTATAGGTACACGTCTTATTGCCAGTCGCATGAATTCAAACGGTTTACTTGCTGCGTTTTTAGGTCAACATTCTGCTCGCTACAGCACTGAAATTCGTTGCCATTCTTCCTATTTTCAAGTTTGAAATCTTCTTCATGCATTCCTTGCTGCGCAGAGAGCTTCCATATTTTCACGGGAATGTCCATATTGTTGTTTTCCATTAATTTTTCCAAAAGTTAAACATTCGAATATGTCCTTTGAGAAGTTTGTTCTTTTTTTTAAAATATATTTTATGAGTCAAATATTTCAAGCGGCTATTTTTTTTTAAATATTTACTTCCTCTATATATTGCGATTATATTCTTTATAGTATAAAGTTCAATGTTTATTCATTTAAACATTTTCAAATATTTTCCATCATTTAAATTTTAATAATATATATTTGTATATTTTATATATATATGTATTTTATTAAATATTAATATATCTATATATATAAGCATATATTAATTTTAATATTAATACATATATTTTATAAAATATATAAATATTTACACATTCCTTATGTATTTATGTATATATTAATAATCACATTATTAATATATATATTTATACATAAATATAAATGTGAATCTCCTAGACAATAATATTTGAAATATTATTTATATCAAAGATATTAGGTGAGATGTGTACATATAAACATGCTCATATATATACTTTTGTGTATACGTATGTATGCGTATATACATGTCGACACATGCGTACAAGCATATCCATTTGCTTAATGTACGTACGTATTGATATGTCTATACATTTAGATATGTGTACACAATGTATACATGTGTATACGTACCCATTCGACCTTTAGCACATATTAATTACTTCATTCACACAGGGAGTCACAGTATAGTCAGTCTGACATTTGAACAATCATAACTCATAAAGCATAAGGAAGAAAATCAAACTCCTAAGCCTATGGATGACTTATCTAGACCAACATAACTGACTTGGTTTCACAGAACCTATACTGACGTGTGTGTATGCTCATTTGGTACTTGTTATTGCTTACCCGACCAAGTTCCTCCCCGAGTGATATCTCTCCTCTGCCTGGAGGTATGAACCTGTTTCCTGCACACCGTGACACGACAACGGGAGTCATATGCTCAAAACAAAGCAGAATACATGAAACATTTCAAAAGTTAGATTATTCACAAATCAATAACCTTCTATTTTCCTTTATGTAGTATTTCACCAAGAATAACATCAAATGAAATAACATTCATATTGAAAACAAGGTACAAGCATCATTAATTCACCTCCAGATTTCACATTTACTCTATCTAGTAATGGTAAATTGTAACGTCACAATTTGGGATGTAACAAGCACATTCAGAGAAAGTAAAAGGCCACATAAGTTCTCCAATTATGTTGCCTTAATGAGTCAGATTATAGAATCCGAGCCTACCTGTGTTGAGGAAGCATCTAGTCATCAGGTTTGGAGAGATGCTATGGCAAAGGAATATCAATCAATTCTTAAGAACGATGTTTGGGACATTGTTCCTAGACCCGAGGGCAAGTCGTGGTATCTTCTAAATGGCTCTTCAAGATTAAGCATGCTGTAGATGGTAGCATTGAGAAGTACAAGGCAAGATTTGTGGCTCGTGGGTTTTCTCAGAAAGAGGGAGTTGATTATGAAGAAACATTTGCTCCTGTTGCTCGCTACACTTCAGTCAGAACCATCATTGCTATTGCTGCATCTAGAGGATGGAAGATTCACCAGATGGATGTGAAGACAACCTTTCTCAATGGAGTAATTGAGGAAGAAGTTTATATAGAGCAACTTGATGGATTTGAGGTTCATGGGAAGGAGTCACATGTTTGCAAGTTGAAGAAGGCCTTGTATGGTCTTAAGTAGGCTCCTCGTGCTTGGTACGAAAGGATTGATCATTACCTGTCAAGTTTGGGTTTCTTGAAGAATGATGCCGATTCAAATCTCTACTTTAAGGTAATCAATGGTGAAGCATTAATTTTGGTATTATATGTTGATGATTTGATCCTTACTGGAGAAGATCACCTGATTCTTGAGTGTAAGAAGGAGTTGACCTCTGAATTTGAGGTGCAAGCCCTTGTTAATGCATTTTCCTCTGAGATGGAGGAATTTGAGGTGAAAGCCCTTGTTTCCACCCTCTAAGCTGAGTCATGGTGGATGTCATGTGTGTGACTCCATGACATTTTTTGTACTTGTGTTTCACCCTCTGAGAGAGTCATGGTGAAAGTCATGTTGAGGTGACAACATCAAACAAGTGATGAACACTTGTACTTACCATAGTATGGTTGTAGCCATTATGGTTGATATCGTGTTGAGGCGATATCTAATATCGCGTTGAGGTGATATTCTTCTTGTTCACTTATGGTTGTAGCCATCGTGGTAGACATCACGATGAGGTGATTTGTCTTGAGCAGCCGAAAGTTTTCTCTCTAGCTGAGAGGGAGTGTTAATGATAACATGCAGCATCGAAATAACTTCCAGCGATATTCTTGTTATGAATAAATTAAATAATAGCTAGAGAGCTATTTAATTTATAGAGTCCTCTATCCATAAAGATGTGCGATTTAATTTGATTGGCACTAGTTTCTATGTGTGCCGACTTTCTCTCTATTGGTTGCGTCATAAATAGAAAAGGCATTTGTTATTGGAGGCCGACCTCCTATCCTTGTAATTATATTTTGTATGGTGGCCGACCTATCTCTTGAAGAGGTGCGACCTCTCTATCATTGTGTATATATAGAAGATCATTTGTTCTCATTTACACATCAAGCAAGTTCGATTCATTACTTTAGTCAAGTGCGAATTTCTTCAAGAGCAGGTTACGAATTTCTTCAAGGGCAGATTTAGATATCAAGGAAGTACAGATTATTATCTGTCATTGCATCTAGTGTAGGTGTTGAATATTGGCCTTGTGATTGGCCTCATTGTAAAGAGAATTGTTGCCACTATTTGTATATATAAGAGAGATCTTTGTTGCTGGGTTTTTCTCCCTCAAGAGGAGGGTTTTCCCAGGGTATCTGCTGTGTTATTGTCTAATTTTGAATTAATTTTCTGTGCATTAAATCTGATCATTAAAATTTACACACTCCACCTTGGAGGTTGGCCATCCTCCTTGATCAAGCCTAGAAGCACTAATAAGCCTCCCAACCCACGAGGCTTAACCCCCTATGGGTGGCGTGCTTGATAAGAGCATGAAGACTACCTCCCTTCCACCAAGCTTGGGAGCACACATATGCCTCTCGGCCCATGAGGTTTAATCCCCTATGGGTGGCGTGCTTGATAAGAGCATGAAGACTACCTCCCTTCCAACAAGCTCGGGAGCACACATATGCCTCCCGGCGCATGAGGCTTAAACCCTTATGGGTGGTGTACTTGATGGTTGGGTATGTCGGGCCTTAACCTCTTGTGAACTTGAAAGGTTGATCGGCCAACCTGTTTTGCAATCATTTCTTTGAATTCAAAATAGATTATTACACGTATCTATTATCCCATATTCATAATAAAGGAAGAATCATGATTACTTAAAAGGATCAATAATTGCTGCAAGCATCATTATGTGAGGCGCTGGTTTGGAATTACAATAATTTGCTCGCAATTCACAAAACATTAACCACTGCTGCTCAAACAATTATAGAAATCATTACGCAACAATATGAAATATAAAAACTTGCAGTCTCAGCATACTTGTGCAAACAACCAGGCACAAAAATACAGATTTGGATTGACATTCAGACTATCAACAGTAAATCGTTACTTTGCATTTAGACTACAAATCATATGACATCAATACAAAACCAGAGCAACACTAAAGTCAATATCTTTAGATTTAAGAAACAACCATATATATGTGCACCCGATCTGTAGCTATCGGTAGAGAGATTTCATATATAGCTCACATTCATAATAGACTCCAAATAGCAGTACATACTCTCGGTTGCAAAATATGCCCCGATCAGGACCCCTTTGAGATTGATGTCACAGTGGTGTGCAACGCCCAGTAATATCCTTCTGAATGAATTTCACTCAAGTTAAAAGGTGATTTTATTGGACTTCCCCGCAAAATAGCTTGTAGACACCGATCCCTTTGTCCATTCTACTCGTGTCTCAACTCTCGAGATAGACCAGTTTGCTGTGTTTCGATGGTCACAGAATGAATGCTTGTCTGATGGCGTCTAACACCGGCAAGGAGATAGCTTGTGACGTTTCTGTGATGCAGTTTCGATCCAAATCGCGTGCCCCAGTATGGAGCGCGGTATATGCCTATAGCTTCACGCGTATGTCTCGAACGAATCTCTCGAGTGTTTGATGCGTGCCAGATCGCTATGCGAGACTCGTTTTGTCTTATCAAACTCCTTAAGATGGACGACTCTTCAGGTAATCCGAATGGACCAACTCTGCTCAACTCCTGTAGTCGCCTTCAAATCAAATGCCCAGTCAAATCCCGTGATTGACCTGCAATGGAGAATATGGGAATGACAGATTAGAGGGATGGTTGAATCGTGTGAATGAACTCTCACCTCCAAAGCTCGTGAATGGCTTGTGAATATGAATTGTGGAGATGACGAACGAATTAGAAGAACAAAGATACAAGACCATTGGCAAGGGACTACGTCCTCCCAGGCAAGACCCACTACGTGGTTAGTTCCAATATTTTCATTCCATGATGCTCAACAATGAAGCCAAAATCCGCATAAATACATAGCCTTCGGAAAGGTCGGCCACAGAGAGAGAATTTATTTAAATTTAAATGTTATTAATAATAATTTTATTTTTAGATATTATTTAATATTATTATTATTTTTAATATTATATTATTATTTTAGTATTATTTTTCCCGCCAATTGGAAGTAGGTCCCAAATTGGGGACATGACACATTATTGCATGATCACACACACACACACACAGATATATATATATAGATTTATAATTATATTTAAAACTTACTTTCCAAATATATTCTTGCTAATAATATTTAATGCAATAGATCTCTTATAATTTCCAGTCCTTATTTCTCTTGTTTCCAATCTGCTTGATTGATACCAATTGATTGATGCCTTGCACAAATTGATTCTTCCTCTCTATATATCTCTCAAGGTGGGTTGAATAGTCACATCCCTATATAATCAATGCACCCTTACAAGGGATGCACCCCTCCCTATTTAAGCACTGCCTCTTAACTTAATTAATTAGTAATCATTTAAAGTGACTCTCATCAAGCCCTTAGAAGAATTGCTGCCTTTTATTTAATCTCCGTCTTTTGTAGATTAATAATCACTGCCCATGAAATACTCCCTTGACTTGGCTGATCACATTCCAAAGGGGGGTCGGCCCATAAAGTTTTAGGTATTATTTTAATTAAATTTTCCAATGTATAATTACATGTTACTGCAGCGATTTGATTGGTAAGGCAGATTACTTAGCGGGGGCATGACAGTATGGTAGGACAATGAAGAGGATATGGCAAGAGTAAAAGCCAACACTGCATGACCAGTAAGGGGGGACTGAAAGAAAGTAAATCCACCAGAATTTGGAAAGCATGGAAGCGAGGAAGCCAATTAAAGATCAGGAGCCAATCAGACTCGAACTACTCCATAATGTCCCTTACACTGTAACTGGATGCATATTAAAATTTGGTATAACTATTTAAACCCATATATAATTGTGAAAGTACAAGCCTATGGATGCAGATGCATTAGCTTTTATAAAATATGATACTCTTTGTTTCTTATTGTTTAACCTGCCTGAATATCCAATTTGCATTCATTGTTTGTTACAAAGAGTTCATCTGTGAAGTTCTCAAACTTTACACTAGAGAATGTCTGTTCCAAGTTTTGAATAATTACTCCTATGCATTAGAAACTCTACAATCTGAATTCTAGAATCTGGTTTTATTAAAAGGGTTTCCCATTTTGAAGTTGTATTTTCTATTTATTTTATCTGTAGTTAGTTACAGAACTGTCTTTATTCGTTCAATAATTACTGTTTCCATTTTCTATAACACTGCAATTAAAAAATAGTATTATAAAAAATAATATTAGTATTGCTGTTGTTGTTGAGTTGATGTAGAGTATTTTTTTTGCAATTTGTTCATGTATGTGATGGGCATATATTATTGTTTTGTAGTCTTTGATCCCAATATGAAAAACCAGTATTACAAATAAAATTACTATATCTAAAGCTTGGGATATTTGTTTGCAGTATAGGTGGATTAACGCAGGTTCAAATGCTTCAACAAACTCTAAGTTAATGCTTGAGGAAAAGAATCTTTCACATCAATCTCAAACTTCAGGTGGCTTTCCCTTCTGCATTTGAATTTTAGCATTTCACCTTTTTTAGAGTAAGGTAAGGGAAAATTAAAAGATATGGATCTTCATTGCAGCTCTAGGAAAGGGCACCCAGTTCTTAAAGTTAGTAAACTTCTAAAAATTTATAGAAATTGGCAATAGATGTGAGTTTCATACAGTGATTTTAGCTTGTAGTAACTTTACTTGTATACTATGTTACCAATTCTTGGTGCTGACCCTCTGGATCCAGGTATGATTTGACTGCCTGTGGATCCGGGTATGATTTACCTTGGGTTTGAATTTTGGTGTGGCATGAGTAGGCAGATGTCCAGGAACCGGTTTTCGCCTTGTGGGTTTGTCCTTGATGAATCTTGGAAAACTGGGCAGAATTTGACAGAACCTGCAGCGAACCCAATGGCTTTTAGCTTCTTTATAAAAATATTTTTTTCCTTTTAAATTTGTTTTTGGTATTCGATGGGATCCATAACACTGTTTCTCTTTTAACGTTGGGAGTTTCTTTGTTTGTAAGATGCATTCCCCTGGAATCCTTAATACCCTTTGATGAAAAGAAACAAGTTTTATTCCTTGAGCCAATTATAGTTGAAATGTGGTGGCCGAAATAGCATGAAACTTTGAAAATTCCAAAATCATTTTTGTCACAATGTTAAGTGATTGATAAGGATATATTGAGTCGTTTCCCTTCTCTTTACATTTCTATAATAATCTCTTTCTCCTAATATTTTATCGAGTCATTTCCCTAATCTTTACTGTTACCTAAATCTTGATTTCCCAGATTTTCCTAATCTTTAATATTACAAATTTACAATATTATCATATAATGGCCAGATAACCTACTTTATTTCGCTAATCAATAATCTATTCAATTTATAATCCTTTATCTATAATTTCTAGTCAACATATATATATTCTATATATATAATTCAGAGACATTACATTTTTATACATGGCTAATATATATATTTTATGATTTTTATATGTTTTAGCTTTTTGTACTAATGAAACCAAATGAATCCAACCCCAAATCTCTTTTGTCTGTATCTATGAACCCAACTGGTGAATCCAAACCTGAACCAGTATCAGGATCAAATCCAAAACTAACCCAACACCAAATTTCTTTTGGCCAAATCCATGGACCGAACTGGCTAACCTGAACTAGTATCAGTATCAGTCACTTAGATTTTATTGTTTATCTTGACTGGAGTTGCAGTGCCCATCACAACTGGTTTGAACGATGAAGGATGCATCTTGGGTTCTTGCTCCTGTTACATGATGAACTTGGTGTGCTTTATCTTTATTGCAAGAATTATGTTTTTCAGTATAGAGTCAGAAGCTTCACCGTGTATACGTTCATAAGATAGATAAATTCTCTTTTCAAAACTTCTTAAATTTTGCATATTGGGTTCTTGCTAGTCTATTCTTGCAGTGAATCTAATGGAGTTCATTAGCCTCCCATTTTGTTTTAATTGGTTGGTATAATGTCTTCCACCCAAAGATTGTGCTTTACTTCTATGCATCTCTGCTCTCTCTTTGATCAGCTTTAACCCATATTATTGTATTAAAAGATTTGTTCAAGTGCAAAAAAACCAAGTAGCAGTAGCCCGAAGGAGAGAAGTTGCTAAAATAAACTCGGGGTTAGACTACTGACCTAATATCTGAAATTCAAAAAGTAATACAAGTCAGAAAAATCTTAAATAACGATTGTCAAAACAACATAGGATAGAAGAATCTCTAAAATTCTGCCAATGGACAACATGCTTACTACAGTTCACTGGTAAAGAGAGTGAGGTAATACTTGGGGATATCTCAACAACTCTGTTTCTCCTGTGTATCTTTTACCACTTCGATAATGTGGGTCTGAGCTGGTTCACTTTCAGTTTCAAGTTAAATCCTGTTATTGTGGGTGTAGGATCGACTATGACCTTTTCTACAAGGACTTTGTTGTTGTTTGCAATGCTTCCTGCATGCATGCATGAAAACATATGTGGGCATAGATGTGAGTCATTTATGCATTCATACTCTTTGACATGAGTAATTCTCTGATATAATGTTCATTTTGGTTGCTGGTTATGTTGGTTGGGTCAGTCTGCAATCAAGATGTCATGGGAACTAGTGGTGTCGCCTCTCTAATTTGGTCTGCATCTCCATCTACAACCTAAACTATTCATGATTTAAATGTGCTAAGATTATTTGCAAATCTATTGTAGATGACTCTTGGAGGTTGCAGAAAACTTTTTGATATATTCTAGGGGTTGAGGAAACTTTTGCTTCAAACCTGTTAGGAGAACCAAAGAAAATGATCTTCCACACCATTTGGCCTACCAGAATGTATCATTTCTGCAATATTTGTAAATGGTGTTGGATCTTCATTGGAACTCGAGAGATATGCAAGGATATTGTTGGTGACTTTGAGATGCCCGAACTAACAAATACTTTTTTCTTATTAGAGCACATGCATTAATTGATATCTTATTTTTGATGGTTCAACTAAGGACAGAGTCCTGTTTTGCAATTATATGAAATATAATAATGAAAGAGATCTGCCATTTTGCATGTAAAATGTGAAACTAATTGTATATGATTTGAGAGTGAGCAAGGTATGAAGAAAAGTGTGGAGGGGAGAAGTGCCATAATGTGCATTGATTTGGGATGGAAGCTTTGAATGTGGCAGGAAATGAAGAGGAGGCTATAGTTGTTCTAGAGGGTGGAATGGCAAGATTCTCCTTATGATGTATGCATTTCCCTGAAAATAATAGAAGATAATTCATATGGTGGGAAATAGGTGGAAGAAAGGAGGAAGTAAAGAAATAAATTTTATTAATATCTGTAACGATAAAAAAAATATCCAAGGGATTGGAACATATGGCATTTACAATAGCAAAGGATTAGGGCAAAATTAGCCACCTAGGTAGGGAATCTAAAATGAGTAATCCCCAATTTGGTACAATTCTATAAATATAAGTGGAGGGAAGATCCCACAAAGCACTAGAAAAAAATGAAGACCACCCCAAGTAGGGAACCAAAATCCTTAGATGTATGTGTTCAGTGATGCATTGGAGGAGCCAATGGTAATAGCTTTGATCTTGTTGGGTAAAGACAAAAGGGCCAAAGGGGCCAAGATGGACAATCCTAGGATGTAGTCAATTCTGCAATAGAATCTCTTCTAGCATTTAAAACCAAAGAATTTCTAGTAGTAGGAAAAAAATTTGTAGTGTGAGCTTGCCACTAAGATTTGTTCCATGCAAGAGGGGTGTGAGAGGGTCCTAGATGTTGAGAAAAGATGCAACCATGACCGTTAGAGTGAGGATTAAGGAGCTCAAGAAGCCTCAACCGTATTTGATTGCAAGGATGAACGTTGCATCACTAATTTATCCCCCATCCATAAACGAATTAGTTGTATTAAAAGCAAATGTAACTCCTCCAACATCTATAATGAGCTGAAAGAAGTAATTAATTTCATAGATTTGGGATTACCACAAAGAGAACTATACTTGAACCTAGTGACCTCATGAAGATAAAGGCACGTGCATCTCTATGTAGGGTGGAGGAAGAAAGTGGATAGAGGACCACTAGAATCTCTATCTTAATAGTAGTTGCTCCCACAAATTGCATAGTAGATTGGACTTGGAAAATAAAATGCTTCTTAGATTCCACCTCTTGAAGAGAACAAAGGAAGCAAAATCTTTAACTTTGTAAAAATGGTGGTTTGTCTAAACACAAAGGTGATGGGAGCACATTCACAATTGTAGGAGGGGAATCCCCAAACCATGAGTTCAATTATGATAAAGAAAGGTGGGCCAAATTATAGTTCATGGACTTGGACTTAGAGAGTACTCGACAAGTCCTAAATTTTTGACACATCAAAAACTTGGTGATACTCAATAATGTAAAACAATATTTAAATTTCATGGAAAACACATTTTTTTTGCGAAATTCATTCACAAAATGTATCAAAAGAGTCTAAAAACCGTGGGGAAGTGTTTTCTACCAGATTTTATTCTTGAATACATATGGATTAGAAAATTACATTTTCATGCAAAGCCAAATACAATAGCTAGTTGCTAACTGATAACTAATATGAATTTATGATAATTATCTTTGAAAATCGTCACCAAAAATTGCATATCTAGGCAAGTAAAAGATTAGAAGTTTTTATAGTTTCCTTTTCCTTGTTCTAGTGAAAAATTGGGCAGTAGAGGTTATGGTCCTCACACTCGGTTGCTGCTCCTTACTTGGCCTTGAAGATTGTGCTTGTGGCTCCACCTTGTTGCTAGATGGCAATGACTACTTCTCTGCTACATCAATGTCATCTAATAACAATCGAGTCTCCCTTGCTTCTATATTAGTTACATACTCCATAGCTTGCCTCTCAAAATCAACAATCTCATCCTCTATAAATAAGGAGGGCTCATCATCCTACATGGTGTAGTTGTTGAATGTGTTGTACCCAAAGCAAATTTTTTTCTTCATTAAGGCATTTTGCTTAAAATAGTCTAAACCTTGTAAGAATGTCATCAAAAGTCAGTTTTTGGGCAAATCAAGTATGGGCTTTTAGTCAGTTTGATGTTAGGAAGATACTGGCAAAATTTGAAAAAAATGAAAATTAGGGTTTTTAGACTCCTATTTTTAGGTCAAAAACCCTAAAAATTGAAACTTTTAAGAATTGATTGAAAATTGTTTTGATTGGCTTATTTCACTTCACAATCACAATGGTGAAGTCAGATTCAGTTAAAAGTCAGTTTAAGTCTGGTGGTAAGTTTTCACTTTTTAAGATGAGAAGTTAGGACCTCTGAGGTCATCAATGGCAGATGGCCAGAGACCAGGTGTCGAAATCTAAGCCTAAAATGCTCAAATGAAGAATCTATGGCGAGATATGTGCAAAATGATGCTTTGTCTAGGAGGGGATTTTTCGCCGAGGAGAAAATCATCAAATTTTTTCTAACTTTGGAGCAAAAGCGCCCCTGGAGGTCAGGGGCGCCCTAGATTTTAGAGGCCCAAATTTCATTTTTGAGGTTTGTCACTTCCAAGAAGACTTCTCCGGAAGACTGTCAGTTTCTCGATGAGCCTATCAACCGGCCTGGAAGATTTGTCTAGCACCTGAAACTGGAGATTGAACGAGAAATGAAAATGATGAAAAATTGACGAAGTCTGAAGCCAAAAAGTGCACCTCCTAGCCAGGGGCGCCCATCTTTTTGAGGTGCCAGATGAAGGTTTCTGATCAAATGATACCTAGGATGTTTTTCTCAGACTTGATTAGGCTTTGCAATGAATCCGTCAGCGGGTCAATTTGAGTTGTTGGACTGCCGGAATCGAGAGTCAAACATAAGGTCTAATCATGGTCAGAGATGTTAAGAAACATTAAAAGCGCCCCTGGAGGCCAATGGCGCCCAAGGTTTTAAAGTCTCACATGCATTCTTTTTGGTCTTCTCAGATATTCATCTTGTTCGTGTTGTTTCTAGCTTTCCATTGCATAGCTTAGCCGGGTCAGAAGATTTCTCAGCAGCCTGCAGTTGGGGATTAAATGTGGATTTGGCCAGTTTGAAAAATGGCTAAAGTCTGGGAACAAAAGCGCCCCTGGAGGACAGGGGCGCCCTTGATTTTAACCTAGTAGATGATGATTTTTGGAAAAGTGTTCTCCAAGAGCTCTTGTGCAAAATGGAGCCAGCTCCGCAGTGAGCCTATCAATTAGTTTTGAAGTTTTACCAAATTCCGAAGGACACGAGATGAAGGGAGGTCAGACTCACCTTCAAAATGATTAAAAATTGACCAAGTTTGAAGTCAAAATCACCCCTGGAGGCCAAGGGTGCATTGAATTTTGAAGCTTCAGATGTCAGAATTATGGATTGCAACCTCAAGGAGTTTCTTGTCAGTTTTGATCCTGCTCTTCAATGAAACTGTTAGCCAGTCTTCTGGATACATCAGTCAATCAGAATCAGTGATCAAACATGGGCTCCGGTGAGGTTTGAAAATTGAAATTTTCAAGAAAATTTCTAACTCTGGAAAGTGACGCCTAGAAGTCAAAGTTTGACTTTTTGACTCAAGTACATGAGGCGCCCTATAATGGTGGAGTTTGGATGCATCAGTCAATCAGAATCAGTGATCAAACATGGGCTTCGGTGAGGTTTGAAAATTCTAACTCTGGAAAGTGACGCCTAGAAGTCAAAGTTTGACTTTTTGACTGAAGTACATGAGGCGCCCTATAATGGTGGAGTTTGTGAACTGAACTTAAATATTATTTAATCTTCAGTTGGTCGACTTGAACTGAACTTAATTTTTGCTTGCAAAAGGGCGACTTATTTTTGCATGTACAGTTAACTAAATTTGGTCCAATCAGAAAGTATCGCTCTATTTAGGGCGAATTTCTCAATTAGTTAATTGAGTTTTGGGGGTCCAATCAGAGGGTGCCATACATTTTAGAGGTCCAATCAGGGTGGCGCCTAAATTTAGCATATTTGTGATGCCTTTAGGCTTAAATTAATTTATTTAAGTCATATTGGTGCCCATTATTCTCATAACAAGTGCAAGTAAAGACGTTTTTCTTGAGCAAACGAAGATCTGAAGGTGCTTCGAGTAATATTTTTCAGTGTTCTTCGCAGTGCCAGGTCTAGATTGTTCAGAAGATACATTTTTTTAGACATCATTTTTCAAGTGCATGTAGACTTCATCAAATCGAATTCAAGCATAGGCGACTTTTTTAGAGGCAGAATGATAACTTCTATTTTCTATCTCTAAAATTCTTCTATCCTTGTCTTAGGTTTTCTCTCGCATGTCAAAGTAAATGATAGAATTTTCAGAATTTGATCATCTGGGTTCACATAGTTCAGCGTCAGAAGCAAAACCCATGTCTTAGATTTTTTCGAGAAAATTGCCCCGTTGCTTCCATATCTGAAGCACCGTGCTTTTTTCCGAAGATTCCTTTGCATGTGGGCCAAAAACAAACATTTTCCAAAATCCAATCATCTGGGTTGGCTTAGAATCTGATTCTCTACAAAACCCATATGCGGGTTCTAGAAGATTTTCATAGAAACTTCTAAAACCCACAGCTTCTCTCGGAATGAAAAGCCTTTGTACCTTTACTTTAAACTCATTTTCCAATTCAGCGATTTGGGTTTGCTTAGATTTTGATTCTCTACAAACCCACATTTAGAAAAATCCAAATTTTTCCCTTGATTGGCTATTTTTAGCCTCATTCAGAGCCTTTTTTAGTTTTTTCTGAAAGTTGTCCGAACATAATCGACTTTACAGAAAAAAATGTAGATTTTCAAAATGCAATTCAATCCTATAGATTACAAGGCCAAATCGGTCTTGGTACACGACTTTTTGAAAACCTCGGACACAGACTTGGGTCATGTTTATCCAGTCGTCAAACTGAGCACGCTGGAGGGCATTGGCAACACCACAGTGAAAAATCTTGAGCGTTCCGGATTGTTGGCAGTAGCATCTATTCCTATCACGGTTTTTGATCTCAAGTTCGTCATTGCTTGCATTAAGCATTACGATTCATCCACAAGACAAAGTAGATCAGCCGATGGGAGTCATTTGTAGCCTTAAGCCGAGGGATGTGGAGAAGTGCTTTGCTATTCTACCTTGCTCATACAATTTTACCATAGTCATTGAGGATTGCGACAAGATATGGCACAGAGACAAAGAAAGATCTCAGAGAAAAGTTGCTCAGAGGTGGCTAAAAGAACAAAAGACCAACATGCCAAAGAAGGTTGGGCGTGGGGAGTTCAAGGATGAAGTTGCTATTTTGATAACTTTACTCAACCGGGTTACAGGTTAGGAGGAAGCTAATATTTTCCAACTGTGGATGTTCTATGTCATTTCCTGGATTATCGACAACAAGGAACACTTTGATTCGGCCATGTTGATCAGCGAGTGTCTTCACCAACAAATCATAGGATTCCTTAAAATCCACGAGTTTCACATGGTGTCTCATATGGTCTACTTAATTGCATTTCAAGGCAATTTTAGACATTTGAAGACCAATGGAACTCTTGGTGTTCAGCATGTTCACGAATGTTACTCTCAATTGGAGTTCTCAAAGGTTGAACAGGATTTCAAAGTGGTGAATGATCACTTCCTAATGAAGACAATCAGAGACCTCGATAATGAAATGCACATCAGAATTTCACTAGAGGCAAGATCAACAATGGAGAGTTGGGTGGATTGGTTCATTCAATTCCCCACTTTCACATATATTCGAGTGTATGGTTACACCGGAGAACCTTTGATGCTATCGAGGTACCCGCTAGACAAGGTCCTATTCATGGAGTTTCTGAGACAAGCTCAAGAGGTTCACTCTTTTCTTCGCAATTGACACAAGCCAGCATTCACTTTTCCTTTTGGAGGGGGCATTTACAAATGTAAGGCAGTTGCTGATTGCAAGTTAATGACGAACGAGTTAGAAAAACTCCAGCTCAAGTATCTCATCGAGAGGCGTTCTTATGTTCCATTGG